>CAXKVI010000001.1:53362658-53564196 GCA_964058755.1 Campiglossa producta | reverse complement strand
AATTCGTCTTGGTTTTGATGTTGCGTTTCTAAAGTTGACCGACGCCTGCCGCCCATTCAAGTAATTAGCGGTCCATCTCTTTAACCCATCAGGTATTTGTGTTTCTAATAGATCTTGTATGAGAGTGGCATGGTTGACTGGGTCAAAAGCTTTCGACAAGTCAAGTGCCACTAACACAGTCCTGTGATTTGGTTGGTTTTGATTTAGACCGCTATTTATTTAAGTTGTAATGGCATTGAGTGCGGTGGTGGTGCTGTGCAGCTTACGGAAGCCATGTTGATGATTAGCCAGGTGCAGATTTGCGGTGTAATACGGGAGCAAAATGGACTCTAGCGTCTTCACTACCGGCGACAAAAGTGATATAGGGCGATATGAATCGCCTATGTTTGCCGGCTTTCTAGGTTTTAATAATGGAACCACTCTCGCCTTTTTCCATATTTCAGGAATGACGAAAGTGTTCAGTGAAAGATTGAATAGAGCCGCTAAGTATTTGTGTCCCTCCTGGCCTAGATGTTTCAGCATCTTCATGGCAATGCCGTCGGGGCCGATGGATTTTGAGGGCTTAGCCTGTCTGATGGCTTCCTTGACCTCTGAGGCAGTGATGACAATGGGCGTGTTTTGTTTTTTGTATTTACGCGCCTGTCGCATGGTTCTACGTTTAGCTCTATCGGGTGGGGAATGTAGTACAAATTGTCTACAGAAGGAGTTCGCACATCCCCTAGGGTCCTTCTTCACCCTGTCACCGAAAGTAATATCTACTTTATCCTTGTGTTGTGTTGGATTAGATAGAGCTTTGACCGTAGTCCATAATTTGCCAACACCGTCAGAGAGGTTGCATTGCTCTAGGTGTTGTTTCCATTTGGCCAGTTTGTGTTTATCGACCAACCTACGAATTTCCGCGTTGAGATCCCTTATACGGGGGTCTGCGGGATTGAGACTTCGCACTTCATCTCTTTCTCTAGCCATGGCCGCTGCCTCCGCGGGGAAATTTGGTCTTATTCGAGATATTCGACCCGCAGGAATGAAGCGTCTAGAGGCCAAGTCAATGATGTTGCGGAAGTCTCGTTCGCCTTTGCGTACGTCCGTAGGAATGGATAGAGCAGCCAAGGATTCGTCCGTATATGTCTGAAAACTGTCCCAGTCCGCCTTGGTAAAGTTGTTGTTGTTGTAACGAGGTGTAGCCCTGCCTAAATGTCAGACAGGGTCACTTCGAGTGTATTGCTCTTGGCCGGGTCGATATAAGAAAACGGCCCGGGTCGTTTCGGCACGATGGGTACAGCACAAGTACTGGTACCGTTCTCGTAGATCCGGCAATACAAGAAACTAAACTAGCCGTGCAGGCTATGTAGGTCATTTAGCGTTACCCAGGGTGCACCAACTGGGAGGCGACCTACTTTTACACCCATGGTAAAGTTGATGTATGTACCATGCTCAGGTGTTATAAAGTCCGTCGGTCGTTCGATGGTAATGACTATTGGGAGATGGTCAGACGCCAACGTGAGTATGGGTCGCCAATTGGTGTTGTTCAATAGTCCTGCACTTACGATAGAAATATCTGGCGAACTATAGCAGTTACCCGATACTCTCGTTGGGGCGTCTCCGTTCAATGTACAGAAAGCCGTATCATCTATTTGTTCTGCGAGTACATGCCCATGACAGGGGGTATGTAGATGTTAATGATTTGCAGATCGACATCTCCTGTACGGATGGTAATACCTTGGCTTTCTAAGATATCATCCGTTCCTTCGATGTCGGTATCAAATAGATGATACTGTACAGAGTTGTGCGTTATGAACGCTAGACCACCTCCCAGACCTCCTGTTACTCTATGACGGTCTTTCCGGTGAATGTTATATCCGCCATAGGTAATGAGGTCCGACCTTGGACTGAGCTTGGTTTCTTGGATTGCGGCAAGTTTTATGTCATATTGCGTCATCAAATTGGTTATCTCTGCGATCTTACCAGTTAATCCGTTACAGTTGTGCTGTAAGATTTGGAAGTGCGCCGGTGGGGTCGATGTCGAGTTAACCAAAGGCGTGAGAGGCGGATGTGTTCGCCCAGGTGTTGGTAGGCGAAGACCAAGGCTGTGCCTCAGCCTAGTTAGCTGTGGACCTGGTGTAACCGGGTTGGCTGGCGTCGTAGGCTGAGGCGTGTTACAGCATGGTGCGATGAACGCATCCGTCCAAAGATTCCTGTTAGCGAGCCCAGAGCATAGATGTACGTGGCATTGGCCTAAGCAGTTATTGCATTTGACCGATGACGCGAGCGTGTATAATCTTTGCCGACAAACAGTACACGTCGAGACAGGTGCAAGAAGATGTTGATCCTGACTCACGTGTAAACGGGAGGGGGGGTGTAACAAAGAAACAGACAGAGACTGATGCTCGGAGTTGCTCATGTCTAAACTGCTCCGGTGGGAGCAAGAGTGTTGAGCTGCTGCGCGTGATGTTGACGCCATAAGGCACGAGCAACAGTCTGGAATTTGTGTGGCGGGTATAGCAGAAATGCTGCTAGTCGTTAAGACATTATTATTATTATTATTAGTATTGCTACTAGAAGGTGGCGGTAGGGGTGCGCTTGAACGGCGCTGACCGCGGGACGCCCGACGGCGCAAACAAGGGGCCACGAAAGTACTAAAGAAAGTACGGGGTCTGTGGATGTTAAGGTTAAGCCCTGAACATCCAGATTTATGGAGCCATCTCTTACACGAGAAGCATTGCACAGAATGCGACCGTTTAATATATATTTTTTGGCAACAGACACTGCATATCCATTCTTTTGGTCCGGGGTTCGGCTCAACGCCCGCCCGTAACAAAAGAATATCTTGCAGCCCTGCTGCAAGGGGGGAGGATGATAGTTTCGGAATGGGACAAAACATACTAAACAGGGTTACATTGAAAGTGACAGTCCTTGGCCGAGGTAAAACCCCGGGTGGTTCCACTGCGCAGAGATCCATGGCGATGTCCTGGGTTTTCTGCTCTGAGAAGTGACTGTACATAGGGAACCGGATATGGACCCGTTATGCTGCGAGACTAAAACCTTGTGTTAGTAGCCCGACTATCGCGGGAACGATTTGGAACTGGAAGCGTAATCTCATCACCTACTTCCGGGCAAAAAAAAAGATTTTTAAATAGAGATATCAGTAGATCAATCATCAAATGGAACCCTTTGTGCTTTTTACTCGCCTCTTATGGCAGGCATGCTTTACTGAGGGTATATTCTAATCCGCTGAAGCGGTGGGGAAGTCGCGCTTTCTCGCCAAGGTCATTTACTTGTGCTTGTCACAAGGTCTAAACCGATTAAAATAACGTTCCGGTTTCGGTTAGCAACGTGTTTCGGTTCCCGTTTCGTTCTTCAACATTTATTTCGGTTTCGGTTACGGTTTCGTTCCGGTTTCGGTTTCCAAATAAAAACACGAACAAAACAAAATTTTACTACTAAAATACTCAAGTACCTATGTAGCTTCGAAATAGGTCTGTATTTTCATAACTTCTCCTGCGGTCATGATGAAATTTCTCCAATATAATAATACATTTTATTAAAAGAAAATACATATGTGCCCAGTAAAAGAAGTGGGACATTAAAAAAATGCAAAACCGTTTGGAACCGGTTCCTGTTTTTGAAACGGTTTCCGTTGCGTTCTTTTTCAGATCAAAATAACGGTTTCGGTTTAGGTTTTGAAAAATGAATCAAAAATTAATCGGTTTTAATCGGTTACGGTTTCGGTTTCAGTCCTTGGCTTGTCAACTTAAATTTATATAATAAATATATTTTTATAATAATAATTATTATTACAGATATGATAAATATTTGCGTGTAGTTATATATAGAAATATAAAAATTTACTCATTTTTCTACACACTTTAGCACTCTGTTCATGACTATCAAAAGTCAACCCGATCTCCATCTCCTCCTCACGACGATACGCCCTGTATTGAAGGCACGAACGAGCAAAGCTATACCGAGGAAGATATCTTTGACCAAGATATGCATACCCACAATGCCAATTTAAGCGACTTACACAATGCAGTTAGTGCTCAGATGGGTAGTGGTAATTCTCATCTTGAAGAGAAGCTTAAAGCCGAAACACGCTATTATAATGAGATGGCAGAACTTGCACGCGCGAAACGTATTATGGTTGAGTTGCAAAGCAAGAAGCTTTTGTTGGAGCTGGGAGCGATGCATAGTAGTTGACTAAAGGCGCAAAAGGAAGCATATTTTCAAGAGTAAATGCATTTTTGGTGAGCCGTGCTATATAAATGTTTACATTTTTCTTTTTGCTGTTAACAACAACAACAACAACATTTGTGGACAATTATTGTAAATAAAGCATATATTTATTAATTGTAGGCATGACACTTAATGAAGCTAGCAAGATTTTTTCAGCGTTCTGCTAATAAACTCAAAAGTCTTAAAATAAATGAATATATGTATAACTCTAAACTAAAAACTAGCATTTATCTTTGTGATTCTCATATATGAGTGGCTCGGTGCCATCCTTGCCTAACCCTCAATTTAGTAATTTCCTAATAATTAGTGACAAAGTTAATAGATAATTAAAAATTAAACAGCCTAAGGCCAGAAATGGCTAACCCTCACAATCTTTATTATACGAAGAAAACAATATTTAAAGAATCTATTCTCTCTATTCTCTCTCTTTGGAGTATTTCCAAGTAGTATAGCATAATAACTCCATATAAAAAATGTCGAGGGTTAGGCAAGGATGGCACTGAGCCACTCATATGATAGCAGTAGATGCATTATGTTGTAACAATAAATTTTCTTACACATAACAACTGCGCTTAAAGAAGTCTTTCAGCAGTTCATCCTGCGTTGGCTTTTCAGCGACCTTCCTCAACCACTGTGGCAGCCAATGTTCAAAAAAAAATGTAAAAAAATATATATGTATATATTTAACTGAGATTTGCATAGTCATTTATTACTCGAAAAACGTTCAACCTGTTTCGCATAAGCATAGCTTAGAGTTTCTGATACTCGCTTTCCTTCATCATATGTTATACTTTACTTTGTATATTTTTAATTAGTTAAATAAATGATTTTAAATTAGATCTAAGCACAAGCAGCCTTCAATTTTTACATACACTAATCTTCTCTAAACCTTTTTGTGTTCAACCTTATTTATATACTCGTTATTGCAACATAACGGCATATTAGGATTGTCACATCATAACATAAATACATAAATTCCCACTATTATCACTATTATTGACGTTTTCTGTTAATTAAAAAAAAATGAGAAAAGAAATTGTTATAGTCGATAGCAAAATGTATTCAACAAAGTGTGCTTGAATTTGACGTTGCTCTCAATCGGAACCAGGGTATAATGTCAAACAGAAAAAATATTTTAACCCACTTGAAAACAATTCTTTTCGTTTACAAACTTTTAGGAAAATTTGTAAATTAACTTTTGTTTTAAATTTTCAATATTTATATTTTACCTTTACGAAAGAATATTCGGTAGCAAATTTAGAAGTATTTTATTGGTAGTGACAAAAACTTCGGTGCCAGTGAAGAACGGTTGGAATTCTACTGTCTTATAAGCTAAGGTAGGAAAACTGTAACCAAACATTTTTTACAAAAATCGCGGATGATATAAGAGTAAATTATTGCTAATATTAATGAAGAGAAAATGATACCCAATTTACATGTGGTGTACCATAAAGGATTAATTCATTTGTTTACATTCCTTTGACATTATAGCCCCTTACAAGAGAAAATATTTAACTGTCAATCACACTTTGTTGAATACATTTTGGTTGATAGATTGAAAATTTCAAATTAATTTTTAAAAATGAATTGCAAAAGTTTGAAAAGGTTTGTTTACTGGCCAAAAAAAGGTTCAGAGCAGGTTAGAGCAGAGCAGGGCAGCTGTCATAATAGAAATAGAGCAACTTAGAGCAGCTCGGAGCAGAAATGCCATGAAACACTTGAATCTCGATAGTTTCTTTCTATTTGGTTTTTTTGTTTAAATCTTCAAAATCAATTCAAATTCACGTATACACAAACATTGATGTTTTCAAAAATTTATTTTTTCCTGACTGACAATTGCTTCTCTGCTCTAACTTACTCCATAAAAAATGCTAGAGCAGAAATTTGTGATCTGGATTACTCTACCCAGTGGGAAAAGGTAATGTACAGCAATGCATAAAGTAATGTATAGCTCCTATAGACTATACATGAAAACATGCATGAATTTTTCTACAGCGATGTCATAGGAAAAGTAATGTGTCGCTCGCCTACAAACTGAAGCGACATGTTTACATTACTTTTTATACTACTTTTTATAAATGAAAAGATGCATTACTTTTCAAGAATGAAAATATGCACTACAAGGGATACATTATAACTTACATTGCCTTTCTTGAATGAAAAGATGCTTTACAAGGGACATATTTAATTTTGCATAACATTTTATAAATTTCCTTGTGGAGTAACAAGGACATTAAGACACAGTGAGGATCTACAGCGGGGGAAGAGTTAAGGTCCTATTTTAAATGTTTGAATGACGAGCTCGTCATGGGCTACGACCAAGATGAGTGCACCCAAAAAAATATAATATAAAAAAAACTCCAAAACCAAAAAGGCACCGGCATCAGGAGCAAACAGTCCAGTCGACTCTCGACTTCTGAAAGGCCTCACAGCAGCAGAAAAAGCGATGAAGATGTAAGTAACGAGCAGCAGTTTCCAAATGAATTTAAATTGTATTTTTTTTTATGTTAGAAAGTTGTGTATTTTTTTTTTTTTTTTTTTTTGAAGTTTTCAAACTACAAATCAAAGATTGATCGACACATTACTCCCTTCCTTGCTTTTGGTATGATCTTTTCTAACATCAAAATTCGTACATCTTTTCATGCACGAAAAACAATTTTTTATAAAACTACAAATCAAAGATTGAGCGACACATTACTCCATTGAAACCAGACCTGTTAATAATTGATTAGTAATCGGTAATGATTAGCATTTCATTGATTATTTTTTGACTACAACCTAAACAGAAGACTAGCGCTTTTGCACATTCAGTCTATTATTTTTAAAAAGGTATATGTAATATGGAATGATAATGATGATAAAATATTAAATATTATGAAAAATATGGAATGTAGCGGTGTAATTTACAACGTGTTAATAGTACTGTACCATGAACCAATTACTACAGATCACGCATTCCGGCAACCGTGTATTTGTAATTTAATTTGAGAAAAAAGTTTGTTGTCAAATGACGTCACGGTTTTGAAAGTTTCACTGACTTTTCTCTTCACACTTTCATTGACGTTTTTTTTTTTTTTGAAATTTCTTAATTAAAATTTTGTAAACAGTGAACGTTTTCGTTGCGATTTTTAAAATGCGTTTAAATTGTTCTTAAAATAATATTAGAAAATGAAGTGTTTCGTGTGTGGGTGTAAGGATTCTTATCAAAAGGACATGTCGGGAAAAGTGGATGCAGTTCTGAGGCCAAAACATTAGCCAGCATTCCAAGAAATGCAGCGACCACTTTCTATCTAAAGATTTTGATAATCTTTTAATATTAAACGGTGATCGAACCTGCTATTTAGTATCCAATGCTGATATACTAAACCCTACAACACGGCTTCTAGGAGATTTATAAGGAGATTTTCACAATATTTTGTTTATAAACATAAAAATAAAATCACAACCAAAATATTTGTTTGTTTGTTTTCGTTTTTATTTCTTTATAACATTTGAGACATTTAAATCGAAGCAGACATGTTTTTTAAAAACGTGACGTCACAGCTTTTTTTAAATTCGTGATCTTATTAATTGGATCATGGTACTGTACGATAGTAAATCAAATGTCAAATGCCCATAAATGACTAAGTCGCCCATTGTGGGTGAAATTTATTAATGCGGGACATGTCTCTATAGATAATAACCGCTTAATTTTTGATCAATTTATCATTACAAGTCTCTTTTGGACGTAGTTGGTATGCCTATGTTTTAATTTGTGTAGCATACTTAAGCTACGCTCACACTGCAACCGACTTTTTCATCCGGTCTCATCAGAGAAATTCGAACGCGTTCTATTTTATCGGGCGGCCAAAGTTTGTTTACATTCGGGTGAAATCGGATGAAATCGAGGAGCTCATTTAAAACACATGTGTGTGGATGTGTGATTGTTGCCGGACGGCCGAAGTAGGTTGCCGTGTGAGCCTAGCCTTATAAGTGTTCAAATAGAACTATCCGACCGTGCCCGTAGGGTATCAAACGAGAAATGTCCGACACTAGGCGTTTACATATAAAAGGACAAATTACACTAGTCTACAGACAGACCGACAAAAATTCTAAAAACGGTTGATTTGGACTTTATTGGCTTAGTAATGTAAAGTAATGTAAAGTAAAATGTCTACAATACTCAGACATCGACCTTTTACAATTCTATTAAAAGTAGAGATGTTGAAAGTTACAAAAAAATCGCCAAAAATACAGTTTTTCCTAGATCTTGGTAATATTACGCTTAAAGTGTTTGCAATTATACACACTAATTTTCGAAAAAAATAAACAGTTCTGATTTTCACAACTTCGCATGACAAAAACATTTTTAAAATCAATTTTTTTCAAAAATCGTAAAAATTCGACAAAATTTCGACTTTGGCCATCTATTTTATACGTCGTTAGAAGCGTATTTTAATTTCCTTTCGAACGAGGTATCGCTTAGTTCCATCGCTTTTGCAACATTGGCAAAAAGAATTTTTGAATAAAGTGATACCTGAAAAAACACAAAATTACCGATATCTCGAAAACCTACCCATACAAAAAATTTAAAAAATATGTTTTGTGCTTGGCATATCAGTGCCAATTCACCCATATACATGAATATTTTTAACAACAAAACTTTAAAATAATCAAAAAAAAAATCAAAAAAAATTAAAAAAAAAAAAAAATAAAAATAAAAAAAATCAAAAAAAAGCCGTTTTTGATTACTTTTGATTATTTTTAAAGCAATTAAAATAATCATTACTAATTCAAAAAAAACTCCTAATCAAGCAATTACTAATTACTAATCAAAATTAACAGCTCTGATTGAAACTTGAGAGAAGCAAAAAAATGTAAGTAAAAATTTAATATATTTTATAAATATTCACTCTAATTTAATTAAATATTTTTAGATGGAGGATAAAACATTCAACATTAAAATGGAGGGAGTGGGCTCGAAGGGCCAAATAAATATTCAATGGGAATATAAGACAGATAATGGTGGCAAAAAAAAGCGGAGTGCCCGCCAAAGGCGCCGAGATAAGCGAAACAATAAAAAAAAACACATTCGGCTTCGTTTAAATTTAGCGGGTGGCTGCCAGTTAATCACTTAATTTTTCCATACAAAATTGAAGAGCGGGAATTCCCGCTCTTATCCCACAGAATCATTTTTTAAATAGTCTGAACAATATTTCAACCACATGAACTTCTACACTTTTGTCGAGAATTCCCGCATTTCGTTTTATTGAAACTTCCCCTCAACAAACAACAAACGACTGGCACGTTAACTTTGACTGGAATTTCCCAAATTAAATTTCTTTGAATTGCGGTTGGCCTGTCAGGGATGGTAGTTCAAGACTTTACCAACACTAAAAATGTGCAGTGATAAGAAGTGAACCGTTTTTGACGGTTGAAAAACCCTACTCAAATAGCGCGGGAGTTCCCGCAATTGTTTTATTGAAGGAAACATGAATGACGGTAAATCCCGCAATTCAGCCGAATGTGTTAACAGAAAAAATAAAAAATATGCAGATTGAAAAAAAAAATAATAATAATAATAATAATATACCATGAAAAATTTATGTTGTGATGTGACGTTCATAGCTTAGACGTAGAGTTTGTGTATAGAGTACTTCGAGTTGTAGGGATTGACAAAAATAGTGCTTCGCTTCAGACAGTTCCTATAGGTAAATTTCACGTTCACCCAAAAAGTCCATTACCCGCTTGAGTAGTGGACGCATCTGAGAACTCAACATTGGCATTATAACTAGTGCCGTTCAAGTTTGAACTTTGTAAACGCTGCAACTCGATTTTGGCCTTTCTTGCTTGTAGTGCAGTATGATATTTTTGCATACGATAGTAGGCTGCTTTTTCGCGGAAGTACTGCGTTTCCATACGCATACGTTCTTCATTTAGTAAGCGCAACCTGCTGTTATCCATAGAGGGTTTAAAAGTTGGTTCCGGTGAGCCATCACGACTGGAAGTTGCGGATATAAGTTTTGCCACGGGATAATCGTGCATTCTCTGTAATAAAAATGTCCTTAAAAGTAGAAGATATTTGTATTAGCTACTAGAATTACTGTGGGATCGAAAGGGTCTTCATCACAATAGGTTTCCTCTGCAATATCTTCTTCCTCTATGATATCGTCAAATGCAGGCATATCTTTTTTTATATCTGTAGCGCTATAATCCATTTTATATTGCGTATTTTCCTCTTCGCCATTATCATCTTCATTGTTATAATCACAATTGTCGGAGTCCTCACTAGTTTCCTAGAAGTGTATTGTAAGTTTTTCAAATATTCTGATTAGGTTCCAAAATGCACGTTCGACTAGGTCAAAACAAAAAAATTGTAAATTATATTGATTAACATTTGTACGATTCTCAAACCATTTGAATAATAAACTTCAAAAGAAACGCGCGTATCATAGCACCCGTGACAAAAGTTAACTTCTTACCTTGAGAATAATTATAACGAAATATCATAAATATTTAAATTATAAGAGAGATAGATAATTCTTACTAGGTCAATCGGTTCCCGAGATATTGGTCGATATACAAATGAAGGGGTAAATAAAATTCCGTTAGTTGACAACCCTAGGAGTTAAACCCTTTCTGAAAATATCTTCGTTGGTATATGGCCGTAAATACCTATCAGTTGATACCCATATTGGCACCTGTAAACAGCCCGAAGTCGCAGCACTCTCACAGAAAATCTTAGAATAAATGTATATTGGTCGATAAACGAGGGTATAAAAAAATAGGGCTTGGTGGCAATCCTGTTTGTTTCTTTGTTGAATATTGGTTGCATATAAACAGTTAACCAAACAAACACAGTAACCATCACCGCTACAGAGGTCATCAGGAAAGCCAAAAACTTCCAAGCCATGTTGTTGTTGTTGTTAACAATGCATTGCCCTGTCTAGAGCGTATGATCATTCCGAAGATCTTCATTAGTTTCTTGTATTGCCGGATTTACGAGAACGGTACCAGTACTTGTGCTGTACCCATCGTGCCGAAACGACCCGGGCCGTTTTCTTATATCGGCCCGGCCAAGAGCAATACACTCGAGGTGACCCTGTCTGACATTTAGGCAGGGCTACACCTCGTTACAACAACAACAACAAGATCTTCATCAAGCTCTTCTAAGGGGAGTCCAAGGAAACGTGCAGTTTCAACAGGGTTTGTCCAGAGGGACAGAGGGGTTAGAAGAGTAGGTTCAGATGAACAATTGAAGAGATGTAGAGTATAATGGGGGGGTCCTACCACATGCAGGGCATGTGTTTGAGATTGTATCATTAAGTCTGGATAAGTAGGAGTTTAACCTTATACTATATCCAGACCTAAGCTGTGCCAAGGTGACTCTTGTCTCCCTTGGTAAGGTGCGTTCTTCTTCAGCAATATCCGGTGGAGGACTGTTCAGAACGGGATTCACAGGTAGAGATCCGACAAAAGTGTCTACCGACTCGGTGTGGATGTCGGTTGTTGTTGTTGTTGTTGTTGTTAACAATGCATTGCCCTGTCTAGAGTGTATGATCATTCCGAAGATCTTCATCAAGCTCTTCTAAGGGGAGTCCAAGGAAACGTGCAGTTTCAACAGGGTTTGTCCAGAGGGGTTAGAAGAGTAGGTTCAGATGAACAATTGAAGAGATGTAGAATATAATGGGGGGGTCCTACCACATGCAGGGCATGTGTTTGAGATTGTATCATTAAGTCTGGATAAGTAGGAGTTTAACCTTATACTATATCCAGACCTAAGCTGTGCCAAGGTGACTCTTGTCTCCCTTGGTAAGGTGCGTTCTTCTTCAGCAATATCCGGTGGAGGACTGTTCAGAACGGGATTCACAGGTAGAGATCCGACAAAAGTGTCTACCGACTCGGTGTGGATGTCGGTTAGAGCCCGCTTATGATTGTGCAGATCAAACGGCAAGGTAATATGATGCCGGATCTCATCATAATGCTTACGGAGATGTTTCCTTATGTCTCTCGGGGGCGGATCTATGTCCAAAAGATGACGGTTTGGATGTGCTGGCTTGTGGCAGTTCAGAAGGAATTGCCTGCTCAGCATTTCCGCTGCTCTTTTACATTGAGCAGTTTTGCCTCCTGATGGAGGTGAGACTCGGAAGACATGAGGAGACATCCCGTAGCAGTTCTGATGACAGTATTTTGGTCATTGTTAACAACAACAACAACAACAACAACAACAACAGTATTTTGGTAGACTTGTAACTTCGTCCAGTTGGTGTTATGTACATTAGGCGACCATATGGGTGCAGCATAGTCAAAGACTGGTCGGCCAATGGCCTTATATGTAGTCAGCAACGTTTCTTGGTCTTTTCCCCAAGTACTGCCGGCAAGTGACTTGAGGATCTTATTGCGACCACGTACCTTTGAGACCATTGCACACACATGACCAGCATATGAGAAAGTATTATCCAGTGTCACCCCTAATAACTTTGGGTGGCTGGCAGTTGGTAGCTTAGTGCCATCAACGAAAATGTCTAATTCATTTCTCACCTGTTGCGTCCATGTCGTAAAAAGCGTCGCCGTTGATTTTGTCGGAGATATTGTCAGATCTCGCTAAGTGAAAAACCTGGAAAGGTCGCAGAGGTAACCGTTGATTTTCGCACAGAGTTCATAAGTATAGGGGCCCTTCCCCGTCGCCATTATTGTACAGTCGTCGGCATATGAAACGACGGTGACGCCCTCTGGTGGTGGGGGCATCTTCGATCGATAGAAGTTAAACGTGTCGGGGATAGGACACCACCCTGTGGCACCCCCTGTCTAATACGTCTAGGTTTTGATGTTGCGTTTCTAAAGTTAACCGACGCCTGCCGTCCATTCAAATAATTAGCGGTCCATCTCTTTAACCCATCAGGTATCTGTGTTTCAAAGAGATCTTGTATGAGAGTGGCATGGTTGACTGTGTCGAAAGCTTTCGACAGGTCAAGTGCCACTAACACAGTCCTGTGATTTGGTTGGTTTTGATTTAGGCCGCTATTTATTTGCGTTGTAATGGCATTGAGTGCGGTGGTGGTGCTGTGCAGCTTACGGAAGCCATGTTGATGACTAGCCAGGTGCAGATTTGCAGTATAATACGGGAGCAAAATGGACTCTAGCGTCTTCACTACCGGCGACAAAAGTGATATAGGGCGATATGAATCGCCTATGTTTGCCGGCTTTCTAGGTTTTAGTAATGGAACCACTCTCGCCTTTTTCCATATTTCAGGAATGACGAAAGTGTTCAGTGAAAGACTGAATAGAGCCGCTAAGTATTTGTGTCCCTCCTGGCCGAGATGTTTCAGCATCTTCATGGCAATGCCGTCGGGGCCGATGGATTTTCAGGGCTTAGCCTGTCTGATGGCTTCCTTGACCTCTGAGGCAGTGATGACAATGGGCGTGTTTTGGTTTTTGTATTTACGCGCCTGTCGCATGGTTCTACATTTAGCTCTATCGGGCGGGGAATGTAGTACAAATTGTCTACAGAAGGAGTTCGCACATCCCCTAGGGCCCTTCTTCACCCTGTCACCGAAAGTAATATCTACTTTATCCTTGTGTTGCGTTGGATTAGATAGAGCTTTGACCGTAGTCCATAATTTGCCAACACCATCAGAGAGGTTGCATTGCTCTAGGTGTTGTTTCCATTTGGCCAGTTTATGTTTATCGACCAACCTACGAATTTCCGCGTTGATATCCCTTATACGGGGGTCTGCGGGATTGAGACTTCGCACTTCATCTCTTTCTCTAGCCATGGCCGCTGCCTCCGCGGGGAAATTTGGTCTTATTCGGGATATTCGATCCGCAGGAATGAAGCGTTTAGAGGCCAAGTCAATGATGCTGCGGAAGTCTCTTTCGCCTTTACGTACGTATATGTCTGAAAACTGTCCCAGTCCGCCTTGGTAAAGTTAATATATATATATACCATGCTCAGGTGTAATAAAGCCCGTCGGTCGTTCGATGGTAATGACTATTGGGAGATGGTCGGACGCCAACGTGAGTATGGGTCGCCAATTGGTGTTGTTCAATAGTCCTGCACTTACGATAGAAATATCTGGCGAACTATAGCAGTTACCCGATACTCTCGTTGGGGCGTCTCCGTTCAATGTACAGAAAGCCGTATCATCTATTTGTTCTGCAAGTACATGTCCCCTATTGTCTGCTGGCAGGTTTGAGTGCCACATGTCGTGGTGCGCATTGAAGTCGCCCAGGATCACGCGGTTATCTCCTCGTAGTAGCAAGCTAATGTCGGGGTGATAACCGGTGGGGCAACTTGAGACAGGGGGTATGTAGATGTTAATGATTTGCAGATCGACATCTCCTGTACGGATGGTAATACCTTGGCTTTCTAAGATATCATCCGTTCCTTCGATGTCGGTATCAAATAGATGATACTGTACAGAGTTGTGAGTTATGAACGCTAGACCACCTCCCAGACCTGGTACTCCATGACGGTCTTTCCGGTGGATGTTATATCCGCCATAGGTAATGAGGTCCGACCTGGGACTGAGCTTAGTTTCTTGGACTGCGGCAAGTTTTATGTCATATTGCGATCTTACCAGTTAATCCGTTACGGTTGTGCTGTAAGATTTGGAAGTGCGCCGGTGGCGTCGATGTCGGCTGTGCCTCAGCCTAGTTAGCTGTGGACCTGGTGTAACCGGGTTGGCTGGCGTCGTAGGTTGAGGTGTGTTACAGCATGGTGCGATGAACGCATCCGTCCAGAGGTTCCTGTTAGCGAGCCCAGAGCATAGATGTACGTGGCATTGGCCTAAGCAGTTATTGCATTTGACCGATGACGCGAGCGTGTATAATCTTTGCCGACAAACAGTACACGTAGAGACAGGTGCGAATGAATGAATGAATGAATTTATTGAGTTTTGCTAGCACAACAATTTAACAAAATTATTTTACAGTGCCAGTCAGTACAGCGTAAGTTTACAAGATACAAACATTAGAAACTTAAATAAGAATAATAATAATGCTAACTAAATATTAACAATTGGATGAAATTAGGGTTACATATATAATAAATGTAAAGAAAGATAGTAATAGATGAAAAGAAAAGTACAGGTGTAAATTAAAGATAGAATTAAAAAAAATTATATTAAATTAAATTAAATTAAATTCCGCCAGCCTTGCAAAAAAGGATTGCAAAAATACGTTGGATTAAGTCCAATCCTCAGTAAGGAGGTAAACATTTGAAGTATGAAAACCGGTACCCAGTAAGGGGTCGATGTGCCTGAAAGGACACATGGGCCAGAAGGGACCCTGTCGCGAATTGGGCAGAAGGATGCCCATTGTATGAAATAGTTCCACTCCTTGCAGATTCCTCTTATTTATCGCCGTTGGACATTTATAAAGTTATATATATGTAAAGGCAAGGCGGCTACATCAGTAGTGAGAAAGATAATTAGTCAGTAAAAGAAACTCATTAGCTCTTTTTTGAAGTGCAGTGCATTGCATATCAGCCTCAGTCTAGCGGGTAGGGAGTTCCAAAGACGAATCGAGGTAACGAAGAATTGTCGCTCTGAAATTGACATACGATATTTAACATGCGTAATGAGCACAGATCTCGAGGATTGAAGAAATTATAGTCTCCGGAATAGATAGTTGGGTTCCTTCGTGTATATTATTTTATGTAAAGTTGTCAGTGTTCTTAATTTCAGGATATTATCTAATGAAATATCAAGCAGCCTTTTTGCATGATGAGAGATGTGGTCAGAAAGTTTCAACCCATAAACATATCTTGCAATGTCGTTATAAGCGACATTTAGCTTCTTTTTGCTGACGTAGTCACAGTTTGAGTAGACCTCACAACCACAGAGGAGTTTGGGTATTAAGTACGCTTTGGCTATGAGTAATCTTATATGTAGTGGCGTAAAATACTGTGTTAACCAGAGTGATCGAAGCATTCCATACACCATCCCCACCCTTCTGAAAATATGGTCTTTCCATGATAATGTTTTATTAAAAACTATGCCAAGGTTTTTCGCCGTTTCAACGTATTCAATAGCTGAGTTGTCAAGAATGATATCGTCAAAACCGCTTGTGGAAATCAGCTTCCTATTGATGACTAGACATTTCGACTTTTTGGGGTTTAAACATAAGCCGTTCTTGGAAGCCCATATGCCTATTTGATCCAAATCATAATTTAAATTACTTATACACGAGCTAGTACAATCAACAGGGCAAGAAGTATATAATTGAACATCATCAGCATATATATGGACATTACAGTACTTAAGGACTTTTGGCAAGTCATTAATATAGAGCACAAATAGTAGAGGACCCAGTATAGAGCCTTGTGGCACACCTCTCGAAACGTCTAAGAAGTCAGATATTTTGTTATTAATACATACTGCCTGAGTTCTGTCGCTAAGGTAAGATCTGATGAGCGAGAAGATGTTGATCCTGACTCACGTGAGAATTTAAACGGGAGGGGGGGTGTGATGGAGAAACAGAGAGAGACTGGTGCTCGGAGTTGCTCATGTCTAAACTGCTCCGGTGGGAGCGCGAGTGTTGAGCTGCTGCGGGTGATGTTGACGCCATAAGGCACGAGCAACAGTCTGGAGTTTGTGTGGCGGGTATAGCAGAAGTGCTGCTAGTCGTTAAGACATTATTATTATTATTATTAGTATTGCTACTAGAAAGTCGCGGTAGGGGTGCGCTTGAACGGCGCTTGCCGCGGGATGCCCGAGGGCGCAAACAACAAGGGGCCACGAAAGTACTAAAGAAAGTACGGGGTCTGTGGATGTTAAGGTTAATCCCTGAACATCTAGATTTATGGAGCCATCTCTTACACGAGAAGCATTGCACAGAATGCGACCGTAATATATATCTTTTTGCAACAGACACTGCATATCCATTCTTTTGGTCCGGGGTTCGGCTCAACGCCGCCCGTAACAATAGAATATCTTGCAGCCCTGCTGCAAGGGGGAAGGATGATAGTTTCGGAATGGGACAAAACATACTAAACAGGGTTACATTGAAAGTGACGCTTCGTTACAACAACAACAACAACAACAACAACATTGAAAGTGACAGTCCTTGGCCGAGGTAAAACCCCGGGTGGTTCCACTGCGCAAAGATCCATGGCGATGTCCTGGGTTTTCTGCTCTGAGAAGTGACTGTACATAGGGAACCCTGATGGCATAGCCATGGTGTACCTTAAACACATCGGCGCTGTAGGAGTTAAGTACAAATGACAGGATGGTTCTAGTTGCGCTTGATCTGAATCAAGCTTTTAACACAGTTGTTGTTGTTGTAACGACAAATGTCAGAGAGGGTCACCCCGCATATATTGGCCGGGTCGATTTACAAAAAAAAAGGCCCGGGTCGTTTCGGCATGACGGGTACAGCACAAGTACTGGTACCGTTCTCGTAGAACCGGTAATACGAGAAAATAGCCTATTTATTGTTTAACTTCTATATTTCGAAGCTTTCTCCTCCACCAGAAGCTACGAATGTTTCTTACGCAGATGACTGCAGGATATTGGCAACAGGCACTTCCGTTGATGATCTGTGCTCTAAAATAAATGGTTATCTCCCCTCTCTTGTCGAATTCTTCACCGCTCGGAGCTTGACATTGTCGCCTCCTCGGCGACACTATTCACGACTTGGACGGCGCAAGTTGGCATAGAATTAGTAATCTATGTAGGCGATCCAAAAATACCTACTGCCGCTCACCCCAAAATCTTAGGATTGACTTTCGACACCATGCATACTTCCGATGCCCATTCAGCTGCAATTGTCTCTAAATTACAGAGCCGCAACAAAATCCTCAAGTCACTAGCCGGCAGTACTTGGGGTAAAGATAAAGAAACGTTGTGGGTACCTTACAAGGCAATTGGTCGGACGAGCCTGAACTATGCGACGCCGATATGGTTGCCGGGGCTTGCAAACGTTCATTGGAGTCATCTGCAGGCCTGTCAAAACACCGCTCTCAGAACTCAGAACCTCTAGGATGCGTCCTTATGTCTCCTATAACTCATATACACCATGAGGCGGAAATGCTCCCAGTTAAGGGGCACAATGAAATGCTAAACAAGCAGTACCTGCTGAATTGCTGTAAACCACAGCACCCCAATAGGCAACTGTTTGAGCTAGCTCCGCCTCCTAGGACCGTAAGGACGCATCTACGTAAATATTTAAATGAGATCCGGCACTTTATAGCAAAGCCGACGCGCTATGTTGTTGTTGTTGTTGTTAACAATGCATTGCCCTGTCTAGAGTGTATGATCATTCCGAAGATCTTCATCAAGCTCTTCTAAGGAGAGTCCAAGGAAACGTGCAGTTTCAACAGGGTTTGTCCAGAGGGACGCGCTATGTCCGGTGAATGCTGTTTTGCTTGCCTCAACACCACACATTTCTGTAGAGGAGCGTCATCTTCCTCGAGAGACAAGGGTCACTCTGGCTCAATTACGCTCTGGATATTGTAGCAGATTAAACTCCTACATATCCAGGTTGAACCCTGATGTGCCGAATGAATGAATGGCTCGTCCCCCCATAATACCAACCACCTATTCACTTGATCTACGGAGCCCACTCTTCTAATACCCATCTCCCTTTGGTCCAACCCTATTGAAACTGCTAGTTTCCTTGGACTCCCGTTAGAAGATATTGATGACAATTTGGGTTAAGGAAAAATACGCGTTGGGCAGGACTACGCCTCATTACAAAAACAACATATCCAGGCTGAATCCTGATGTGCCGAATGAATGTCCGGAATGCGGCTCGTCCCCCCATAACACCAACCACCTAATCACTTGCTCTACGGAGCCCACTCTTCTAACACCCATCTCCCTTTGGTCCAACCCTATTGAAACTGCTAGTTTCCTTGGACTCCCGTTAGAAGATATTGATGACAATTTAGGCTAAGGAAAAATACGCGTTGGGCAGCACTACAGCTCATTACAACAACAACATATCCAGGCTGAACCCTGATGTGCCTAATGAATGTCCGGCATGCGGCTCGGGCCCCCATAATACCAACCACCTATTCACTTACTCTACGGAGCCCACGCTTCTAACACCCATCTCCCTTTGGCCCAACCCTATTGAAACAGCTAGTTTCCTAGGACTCTCGTTTGAAGATATTGATGAAAATTTAGGCTAAGGAAAAGCACCTCGCGTTGGTCAGGACTACACCTCGTTACAACAACAACACAGTCTCTAACGTTAGAGAAATGTTCGACTTTACGTTATGATACATTTACACTGCACCAAATGCGTCGCTTTTGGTGAAGTTATTTCGAGAATGAATTTGTTTGCCAAATTAGACGAATTTAATTTAATTTGACTTAATTTGGTAATTAAATTCAATCTGCGGATGAACGGTCACGAAAAAACTTGGCCAAAAGTGACGCATTTGGTGCAGTGTAAATGTAGCTTTAGATAACTAGGGTAATTCTCTAACTATTCTCTATTCGAACGCAATAGTAGAGAACTGCACTATGTAGAACTCGACTCGAGATAGGTTAGATAACTAGCCAAAAGGCGAGATGTGCAAATTCACATTAGAGAATGACATTAGAATTCGACTCGAAAACTACACTTGAAAACATTGTATGATCACCTAAAAAGTTAGCTTAAAAAAAATTATTTGACCAGTCTAATGTTCATTACAACAGAAACATCAAATACCTCAATATTTCTCCTTCGCCGCTTACGACGACTAGCTGGAACGTTTGTGAGAATTGAATGTGATACCTTTAGATGTGTTCGAATTGCACCTGTTTGATTTTCTTTAAACGTACTTTTGCACATAGTGCACTTAATCTGTTTACCATCGATATGCTCGCAGTACTCCCGTATGAGGGTAGCGTTATCTACTGTTTCGCGCTTTGATCCACTGAACGATCGGCTCTGTGTAGCAATGCCATGCATACGATGCAAATGACGTTGGCAATTACTTGTGCCTTGAAAGGATAAATTCTTTTGACAAATATTGCAACGCACAACATCCCGGCTAAGCCGAGTATAATATGTCCAAACAACGCTTTTGTTTGCAGACGATCGTTGACTTCGATACCGAAATGCAGTTGGACGATCTTCATTTTTCAAAGCCATTTTTTCTTCGTTTACTTCGAAAGCTGCCTGAGAAAAAAATATCCAATTAATGTAAAAGTGCAATAATAATAAAACAATTTACTCACTGTATTATCATGCGCAACACCACCGATTATGTTGTGTTTGCGTTGTAAATGTGTTATCACATTTGCAGTGCCATGAAAGGACATTACTTTCCTACACAGCTTACAACGTATTTCGTTTCTCGATAGTTTTATGCAATAATTCCAAACATAACTACTAGCTCTGCGATCTTTGCGCACTTCTGCAGAGCCTGAAAGGTTCTCGTTTTGTTGCTGGGCTTCGGTTTTCACTATGGTAATAGCATTTGCCTGCTGAGTAACCTCTTCCTCGCCACACGTACTTGCGGCGTTCGATTCCATTTCATTGGCAGCAATAATTGCAATTAACTCGTCTGCTTCCTCCATATCTTTTGAGTCTGTTAACCCATGAATTTCTATCGTTTCTGAATGTTTGCGTTGAAGATGTTTAGATATATTTCCAGTATTTCCGCTTCCAGAATAAAGTAGTTTGTCGCACAAATGGCACCGTGAGAACCTGCAATCTACTTTAGTGCAATATATCCATATAAAACTGCGACTCGTCCTGCCGACATTGCCGTTGGCTGCAAAGTCCTCGTTTTCCTGTTGTTGCAAAATTGATATGCATTATAAGAAAAAAACGATATGTTATTCAAAAAGTTACCTTTTCTTTGATATTATTTCGCGTAATATCGTGTGCTGCTAATAAACGCCGCGCCAAATTGCTTGTTCGTTTGCTGACCTTGCTATCACAAATAATGCACTTTACCGACCCACCGCCACTATTCTCTAAGGGTCGAAAGTAATCCCAAACAAAACTTATCTTAGGTCTCTTAAAGATTTTAAAATTTATTGGATCCTCTGTCGTATTAGATTCAACGTTGGTTTGCTCCACAGACTTCCTTTCCATATGCTGATGTTTGTGCACAAACGCTCGCGTCCATCGGTACCTACAGTAAGTCCAAACTACGCACTTTGACCCTTAATTTCTAATAGAAAAGGTATTTTTCTAACTTTGTATGCATAATTAAATCTTCACAGAAAAAAAATATTCATTTTTAGGTTTCTTTTTTTAAGTTATTAGCAAATCCTTAGCAATCTACAAAAAATATATCCTGTATTTGACAACTAGGAATGGAAACGATACAGGAGAATATCGATTGTTTCACGTTTTCGATGTATTGTGACAAATTCGATGCCTCGATTATTTTCCCTGAGTTCGATCACTGTACGTTAAATAAAACACTCCGATTCTGCTTAATAAGTAGTACGCTTTATTCAGTACTAAAAACCGTAGTACAATATCGCGGGTTAATTCACTGTTCAGTACTTCACTGTACAACACTTCAAAATAAACTGATTGAGGTGCGTTGTCTTTGCGCGGTCATTGTGTATCAATACCAAGTGTGAACTCTTCTTTTGACAACACACATTAAAATGTCGGTTTGTTCACATCCTGCACATATTAAAATGTCGCCAGCACCGAATAACAGAAAAGCAATGGCGTTGTTTAACATCCTGCACACATCAACATGGCGGTCTCCTATCTTTTACCTAATGGTAGAAAGAGATGGGAAGATGGAAAGAAGTGAGACAAAAAAGGAAATTAAAAACAGGTGACTAAACTCACTTTGAAGTTTTCACGACTATGTCTATGATATCACACTTGTTATTAACCACAATCTCAAACAGTCGTTAAACTCATTTTGGAATTTTGACGTCTATGCAGAAGAGTTTACACTTGGTATTGATACACAATGTGCGCGGTTTATATACCCTAGCAAACAGCAGTTTCACAACCTAGAAATGTCTACACATTTCTGGTTTATTCGTGCAACAGTGTTCTCGAAGCGTTTATCTATCGTCATCTACTCTTTGTGCCACATTCGCAAACACGCGAGCTCTCTCCCTCTCTCGCTCTCACGTCATGTATCTAAACAGCTGTGGTTGTGGTAGTGACGCTAGTGGTGGAAATACGCTAGAGTTGGGAGATGAGCGATTCTTGAGAACATTCGCCACACTGCCCTCCACCTAATACTATGTACACACTAGCGTGTTTTCGAGCTCATTCTGGTTTTCGAGGCAAAACATGCTGAAAACGGATGTTTTCGCCATACAAAATTTTCAACCGAAAACCTGCGAAAACATCATGTTTTTTCCCAAAACATCAACGAAAACCTTTCACAATCAGTGTCGGCTCTAAATTTTATCGGTAATAATCGAAAACAGTATGTTATCTGATATGTCAAATGTTTTCATTTTGAATTTAGTCGCCCGAATTTATAAAAAATCAAAATGAAAATGTTTGTGCTATAAAGAAAATTTGAAATAAGTACGCTGACAGTAAAACTTAAAATAAGTACATAAAATATAATATGTACGTTCACAAAATTTTAATTATTTTTTCTCACAAATCACAATTTCTAGAACAGCTGATTACTGTCAAATGAAAACAAGAATAGCAGGTATGAACGCACCTGTTTTATGTGAGATGTTTTACACGAAAACAAGGTGTTTTCGCTTCAGTGTGAACATGATCTAAGTCTGATCGTCCCGATCAGACACATTTCCCGATCCAAACGTTGCTAGCCTCTCCAGGTGAACCACCTTCATTTTGTTTCGTGGTCTTCCAACAGTTTGTATGCGGTAGACAACATCATTTATCCGCTTTATTACTTTATATGGGCCTTCCCAGTTACATTGCAGTTTTGGGGACAAACCTTTCTTTCGTTGTGGGTTGTATAACAGCACTAAATCTCCTTCTTTAAAACCTTCCGAGTTGATGGCTTTGTCGTATCTGGCTTTCATCTTATCACTCATGATCTTCGTCCGTTGTCTTACAAGATCGTGCATTTCTCTAATTTCTTCTTCCAAGATGCTAGTGGATTTCCTGGCATTTATTCCTTCATCAGCATTTATCCCAAACTTCAAGTCAGCTGGCAACCGCAGATCATTCCCAAAAATTATTTTTGCCGGAGTCTGACCCGTTGTTTCATGTATTGCCGAGCGATATGCCATCAGGAACAAGGAGATGTGCGTATCGCAATCTTTCTGGAACTTATCCACTACTTTCCTCATGTGCTCTTCCAAGGCTCGATTGAAACGTTCCACCATGCCATCTAACTGAGGATGCAATGCAGTTGTTCGAGTTTTCCGAATACCCAATATCTTGCACATTTCTTGGAATACGACTGATTCGAAATTACTGCTTTGGTCAGAATGTAACTCCATCGGTACACCAAACCTCGCTGTCCAATTGTTAGTGAACACCTCTGCAATGGTTTCTGCCTCTTGATTTGGAATCGGGTAAACTTCTGGCCATTTGCTGAAATAGTCCATAACAGCTAATACGTACTTGTTCCCGAGTTTGCTAGTAGGAAATGGACCAGCTACATCCATGGCAATCCTCTCAAACGGTGCACCTGTGTTGTACTGCTTCATCTGTCCATGGCTTCTCGACTTCGGACCCTTTGCTTTGATGCGCACCTCACAGTTGGCAATCCACTCCGCGATCGACTGCCGGCAACCAACCCAATAGAATCTCTGCTTGACTTTCTCCAACGTTTTCGTGACTCCGAGATGACCTCCACTTGGACCATTATGTAGCTCATTCAAAACATCGGAGATTTTCTTCCTTGGGACAACTACCAGCTTCCGAGCACATTGGAAAAGTCATAACTTTGTAGTCGCTCTATCCACCGTGCCAATTGACCTTCCGGATTACGGAACTGAAAAAGCCATTTCAACGCTGCATGGTCTGTCCTGACGTGGAATCGCTGTTCATAGAGATACTTGTGGAAATGTTTGATGCACTCCACCAATGCCAGTAGTTCTCTTCGTGTTACACAATACTTCAATACTTGATCCATTAGTCTCTCAAAAGTAGCTGGAGCGTTACATAGTCCAAAGGGCATTACCGTAAATTGCCACAGCCCCTCTCCAACGCTGAAGGCTGTCTTTTCCTTATCCTCATCTTTAACCTCCACTTGCCAATAGCCGCTTATCAAGTCCAGTGTAGAGAACCACTTCGTACCAGATAGTGAATCCAGAGTATCGTCAATTCTTGGTAGTGGATAGTTGTCCTTTTTCGTTACGGCGTTCAACTTCCGGTAGTCCACACAAAACCGCATTTTTCCATCCTTTTTCTTTACTAGCACTACTGGTGAGCTCCATGGACTAGCTGACGGTTCGATCACGCCACTCTCACTCATTTCCTGTATAATTTCTTTTACCACTTGGCGTTTGGCCAAGGGAACACTTCGAGGAGCTTGGCAGATTGGTCTCGCATCGCCGGTATCAATTTGATGCTTCACTACATTGGTTCGACCTGGTCTAGAGCCATCCTTGTCAAATATGCTAATACTTTAATAGAAGTTGTTTCGCCTTGTTCTGGTGGTCTTTTTCGAGCTCCTCTGTCCATGCCGTGATATCATCCGAAAGAGCGATATTGCTGGTAGAAATATTTTCCTGGAGCTGTTCACAATTTATAACCACCTCCACTTCCTGACATTGTCCCAATATAGCTCCTTTGGAAAGCTTGATCGGCGATCGGAACTCATTTAGTACTCTTACTGGTATACATCCATCTTGTTTTGTCATAGCCAGTGTTTTTCCTACTAATATATCCGTCTTTGATTTGTTTGCTGCCTCGACAACCCACAATTTGTTTGTCCCATAATCTCCATCAATCCTTGCCCAAACGACTGCCTCCGACTTCGGTGGAATTTGTTGGCTATCCTCCACGAGTACCCGCTTACTGATGTACTTGGTCTCGTAACCAAAATTGAGTGGTACATCCATGTTCTTATAGCTCATAATCCTGTTTTGCATGTCGATCTTGATGCCTTGGTTGCTTAAGAAATCCACACCAACTATGATCTCTTCAACAATATCTGTCACTATAAAATTGTGCTGTACGGTGACATTTCCAATTGCGATTTCACATGTTACTTCTCCTTGGACTTGGGTGTCCTCACCAGTCGCCGTACGCAACCTTGCTCCATGTAATGGTCTCACTTCTTTGTTGACTAAATCAGTTCGAATGATGGAATGAGATGCGCCCGTATCAATAGTCAGTAAACGCTCCTTTCCGTCCACGAGTCCTCCAACAGTAACATTACTCGACTTCCTTCCGATCTGTGAGACAGAGGTTATGGGGCATCCAATTGCGGGAGCCAGCCTACGCCCCTTGCGGCTGACTCTCTTTAGTTTAACGGTTGGTTGGATTGGGAGACTTGCTCATCTCCTTCAGCCTTGCGCTTACGTCCGCTTCATTGTGTATAACTGATACACAATGGTCCGCTTGCATTACTGGAATTATTGGAGTTAGATCCAGATCCACAATAACGTGCAATATGACCAGATTTTCCGCACTTGAAGCATTTAATGGCCGCTTCGTTTTTCTGTTGCTTTCCGTTCATTGCTTCTAGGATTGCGTCCACCCATTCTGGTCGTTCTACTTCCACACGATGAGCTTTGTACGCTGGTTTGCACAAAAGTGATGCTGTTTCTTGAGTTAGAGCATGTGATACCGTCTCCGCAAATGATCTCTTTGGATTTGCATAGGTGGCCCGCTTCGTCTCCACATCACGTATTCCATTTATGAAACAAATTCTTGTAAGGTCTCATTGGGCTTCTGGCATCGATTTTGTAGCTCTATTTGGTAAATCTGCTTCCGATGCTCGCTACCATAACGTCTCTCCACAGCACCCATCAAACTCGATTCTGTTTCCCATCACAAAATTGAGGTGGCATTCAACAATATAACGCGGTATGTATGTATTTGGTCTAAAAAAATACGATCACATTTCTGCTTGGAAGCGTGAAGTCTTAGGATGCACTATATTTGACTATATCGCTGCCCGAAACTGTATATTTATGTTTAATCTCATCGAGTTCAAAACACCTCACTATCTCTACCAAAAACTCAAATTTTCCAGATCTTGTCGGCACCAGAATCTGATAATTCCCCGGCACTACTACTTATCCTCATCGAGGCTATTTTTCGTAAATGCTGTAAGGCTTTGGAACTCTCTTCCCGATTCTCTTAAGGGTGCCTTGAGTAGGGCCAACTACAAAAAGTTGATTTATGAGTACTTTAGTTCCGTGTGATTAACTGCATCTATCTTTTCTCTTCTCACATCTTTCTTTCTTTCCCCTAATAAGTACATTCCTTCTAATTTCTTTTTTTTTTTTTTTCTTGCTATTATAATTTAAGTTCAATATTGTTATTAATTTAATTTTTAGAACAAGATCTCAGCTTTTAATTTAATTGATTTTGTAATTCCACCATGATGATGTGCTACAAAAGACTCGGTCTTGCAGTCACACCCACTTTACTCCTTAAATAAATAAATAAATAAATAAATAAAAACTTTAGGGGTAATTCCACGTAAAAGGGCAATTTTTAATTTTTTTTAAGTCGAAATATCTTTCAAACTACTTACCGGATTAGAAAGTATTAAATACCAATAATTAGGTAATAAAAATACCTTTCATTTAATGTATAACACTCCCACCTTTATGTAAAATTTTTTATATGAAAACTATGTTTTTTATAAAAAAAACGAATGGAAATGAATAAAACTGTTTAAAAAACGAAAAAATGTCCCGTTAACGGTATTATTAGATAGTAAAATATTGTAGATAATGCAATAAGCTTTCATTTTATACGCATATTGCTTTATGAAAAATGTGTATTTCCATTATAAAAAGGTAAAAAAAGTAATCGGCTCAGGGTTAATTTTTTTTTTTTTGGAGTAAAAAACAGGGACTAAAAGTGGTTTAGAAAGGTGTTCTGCACATAAATACCATGGAAGATTAAAATCACTAATAGTGGAGTGTAATGGGGTGTGGCTGCTGTGCGACCCTGCCCAATCCCGACTCTTGCGTCCTCGTTCGTACACTCTGGGCAACGTGAGCTATCTAGGCTCGCGGCAGAAAGAGAGGGTGTTGCCCTTTCTTAATGTGTTTGACATATATTTTTGTAAAACTAGTAAACAAAAAATAAAAACAAAAGAAAATCGAAAATCTGAAATTAGTTGGTTACTGGGCATAAGTGCAGAATACATACATTTCGCAAATCAAAAAAATATTTATATGGATCGATAGCAATATTTGCGAAAAGTTGAAACGTATAATTTTTTTTTTGGTGCAAATAAAAACTTTAGGGGCAATTCCACGTAAAAGTGCAATTTTTAATTTTTTTAAATCGAAATATCTTTCAAACTGCTTATCGGATTAGAAAATATTAAATACCAATAATTAGGTAATCAAAATACCTTTCATTTAATGTATAACACTCCCACCTTTATGTAAAATTTGTATATGAAAACTATGTTTTTTATAAAAAAAAAAAAGAATGGAAATGAATAAAACTGTTTAAAAAACGAAAAAATGTCCCGTTAACGGTATTATTAGATAGTAAAATATTGTAGATAATGCAATAAGCTTTCATTTTATACACATATTGCTATATGAAAAATGTGTATTTCCATTATAAAATGGTATAAAAAGTAATCGGCTCAGGGTTAATTTTTTTTTTTTTGGAGTAAAAAACAGGGACTAAAAGTGGTTTAGAAAGGTGTTCTGCACATAAATACCATGGAAGATTAAAATCACTAATAGTGGAGTGTAATGGGGCGTGGCTGCTGTGCGACCCTGCACAATCCCGACTCTTGCGTCCTCGTTCGTACACTCTGGGCAACGTGAGCTATCTAGGCTCGCGGCAGAAAGAGAGGGAGCCCCGGTGGGGCCACTCTGACATACTTGGTTTAAGGGCTCACCGAGGTCTTTTGCGCAGCGTCTGTTCACCATGAGGTGCGGCTGCAAGCGGGCGTCTGTCTTGAAGCAAGCGGCTCGCTATATAAATGTGTAAATATTCTCCAAAAACCCCAAAACGGGTTGTGCACTGGGCTTGGGACCCGCCTCGTAAAAAACTTAATTCCAATGAAAACTAATGTACCAAAGCCTCGGATAAGAACCCCTTTAATGTTGACGACCCGGCAAAACGAATAAGGAATAATGATTTGGATATTAGGGCATGTACCGGGAATGTCCGGACCCTTTCAAGGGACGGTACCACTACCCGACTGGTTGATGTCCTCGTAGGCGCAAAGGCCGACATCACCGCCCTGCAGGAAATGCGATGGACGGGGCAAGGAAAGACGACCATCGGTCTTTGTGACGTATACTGGATTTGTGGTGCGAAAGAGACTTTCGCCGCCAAGTACTACCGTTCACTCCTGTGGACGAGCGTCTCGCTGCGATCCGCATCAAGGCAAGGTTTTTCAACATAACATTTATCTGCGCCTACGCGCCGACTGAGGAGACGGACGACGCAGAGAAGGACTCCTTCTACGATACACTGCCTACGATCGCTACCCCCTGCATGATATCAAAATCGTGCTCGGTGACTTTAATGCCAAGGTGGGCAAGGAAGGAGTCTTTGGTCCTACAGTTGGAAAATTCAGTCTCCACGATATTACATCCCCCAACGGCACTAGGTTGATTGACTTCGCCGCTTCCCGCAATATGCTCATCAGTAGTACCAGGTTCCAGCATAAGCGAATACACCAAGCCACCTGGCCTGATCAAAGAACAAGAAACCAGATTGATCATGTCATGATCGACGGCAGACATAGCTCCACCGTTCTAGACGTGCGTACCCTACGCGGTCCCAATATCGACTCGGACCATTATCTTGTTGCAGCCAAGATACGCACACGCCTCTGTGCAGCGAAGAAAGTGCGCACAGTAACGGAAGGAAAGTTTGACGTCGAGAAGCTACGCATGACACAGACAGCTGATAATTTCTCCACTCGACTCTCAGACCTGTTATCAGAGGGCAATCCTCAACCTAACGATGTAACCGAGCAATGGAAGCATATCTCTCACTCATTGCGTACCGCCGCGGAGGCCACTATAGGGTTTCAGCGAGCCCGCAAGAACAACTGGTACGATGAGGAATGTAGCACTGCCTCGGACAAAAAGGACGCTGCATACAGGGAAACGTTGCGAACGGGCGCAACCCGCAGTGTATGACAACGCTATAGTGAGGCGAGGAAGGAAGAGAGGCGCCTTTTCAGAAAAAAGAAACGTGAAGCCGAAAGACGTGAGTGTGAGGAGCTTGAGATGCTGGCTGACAGGAATGATGCCCGAAAATTCTATGAAAAGATCCGGCGGATGACGGAAGGTTTAAAGACAGGGGCAAGTTCCTGTAAGGACAATAACGGCGACCTGGTAACCGACGTACAGAATGTACTTAAATTATGGAGGGAGCACTTCTCCTCACTGGTAAATTGCGAGGGAGACGTCGAACCCGATACCCCAATCCCTGACGATGGAAAAGTCGTCCCACCACCTGACTATGATGAAGTGAGGATAGCTATATCCCGGCTCAAAAACAACAAATCGCCTGGGAAAGACGGACTACCCGCCGAGCTGTTCAAATACGGAGGCGAAGAGCTGGTAAAAAGCATGCATCAGCTCTTATGCAGAATATGGTCAGATGAGTGCATGCCTCCAGATTGGAATTCAAGTGTACTCTGCCAAATACACAAGAAAGGCGATCCCGCTAACCCCACCAACTACCGCGGAATCAGTCTTCTTAATATCGCATATAAGGTTCTTTCTAGCGTATTGTGTGAAAGACTGAAGTCCATCGTAGACAAACTGATTGGACCTTATCAGTGTGGCTTTAGACCTGGTAAGTCTACCATCGACCAGATTTTCACGATACGCCAAATCCTGGAGAAGAGCCATGATAAAAGAATCGACTCTCACCATCTCTTTGTCGATTTTAAAGCCGCTTTTGACAGCGCAAAAAGGAGTTGCCTGTATGCCGCCATGTCTGAATTTAACTTCCCTGCAAAGCTTATACGGCTTTGCCAAATGACGTTGAGCAAAACCAACAGCTCCGTCAGAATCGGGAAGAACCTCTCTGAGCCATTTGAAACCAAACGAGGCTTCAGACAGGGCGACTCCCTTTCGTGCGATTTCTTTAACCTGATGCTGGAGAAGATAATTCGAGCAGCAGAGCTAAACCGCAATGGCACAATCTTTTACAAGAGCGTGAAATTGCTGGCGTATGCCGATGATATTGATATCATTGGCCTTAACAGCCGCGCCGTAAGCGCTGCTTTCTCTGGGTTGGATAAGGAAGTGGAAAAAGTGGGTCTTGCGGTGAACGAGGACAAGACGAAGTATCTGCTGTCATCAAAGAAAGAATCGGCGCACCTGCGCCTTGGCAGCCAGGTCACCGTTGATAGCTACAAGTTTGAAACGGTGAGAGACTTCGTCTATTTGGGAACCAGCATTAACACCGAAAATAATATCAGTCTAGAAATCCAACGGAGAATCACCCTTGCCAACAAGTGTTACTTTGGACTAAGTAGGCAATTGAGAAGTAAAGTCCTCTCTCGACAAACAAAGATCACGCTCTATAAGTCTCTCATAATACCAGTCCTGATGTACGGCTCGGAATCATGGACAGTGTCAAGAGAAGATGAGATGGCCCTTGGAGTATTTGAGAGAAAATTTCTCCGGATGATTTATGGTCCTGCCCGTGATGCCAACGGCGAGTATCGAAGGAAATTTAACGATGAGCTGTACGAGCTTTACGCAGACCTGACCATAGTTCAGCGGATTAAAGCCCAAAGGCTCCGCTGGCTGGGTCATGTTATGCGAATGGACAAAGAAGCACCAGCACATAAAGTTTTCCTATCGACACCCGAATTCGGCAGCAGAGGAAGGGGGAGACCTCGACTGAGATGGAATAACAGGTGGAGCATGACTTGAACTCCCTTGGGGTTTCCAATTGGCGTCAGTTATCGCTAAAAAGGATACGAAACGGCCAAAATCGCCTAGGCGGTTAAGCGTCATTATGACGCAAGCCAAGATTAGATTTAGAAAAGTGCACATTTCGTAAAAGGAGAAACCATTTTTTTGTAAATTATAAAATAATAGAAGGGAATTTTTCCTTTTACGAAAGGTTAAAATCACTAATAGTGCACATTTGGTAAAAGGAGAAACCCTAATTTTGTAAATTATAAAATAATAGAAGGGAATTTTTCCTTTTACGAAGGGTTAAAATCACTAATAGTGCACATTTCGTAAAAGGAGAAACCATAATTTTGTAAATTATAAAATAATAGGAGGGATTTTTTTTTAATAATCGTAAGATGGCCATTCTAAAAGAAAATTGAGTATTTGAACGTTTTTGAATGAAATTTGCTTTTTTGTTCGTTTTTAGTACATAGTGTGTCAAAGGGTTAATAAAGTATACATTGAATGAAAGATATTTCGAAGAAAAAATTTAGGAACAAAAAATTTTAAAAATCCATTCACCAGTTTGCAAGATATTTTTAAATGAAAAAAATATTTTTTGACCTTTGACCTGGAATATCTTTTTAACCCTTTGAGTGCACCAAAAAAGAAAAGTACCGTTAAATTCAGTGTTGCGTACAACAAGCGAAAAATATATGCTAATTATTTTAATATAAATTATACGACCTTTGATGCAGGAACTTTATATTGTACGCAATTTTAGGCAATTATAACGATGGCGGGTGAAAATGAAGTGAAACACAATAGTTTTGTATAAACTTTTAATTAACACTTCAGCGGGTTGATCAAACAGCAAAATACATGTGGTAATTATCAAAAGTAAGTAAGGACAATAATGGCGACCTGGTAACCGACGTACAGAGTGTACTTAAATTATGGAGGGAGCACTTCTCCTCACTGCTAAATTGCGAGGGAGACGTCGAACCCGATACCCCAATCCCTGACGATGGAAAAGTCGTCCCACCACCTGACTATGATGAAGTGAGGATAGCTATATCCCGGCTGAAAAACAACAAAGCGCCTGGAAAAGACGGACTGCCCGCCGAGCTGTTCAAACACGGAGGCGAAGAGCTGGTAAAAAGCATGCATCAGCTCTTATGCAGAATATGGTCAGACGAGTGCATGCCTCCAGATTGGAATTTAAGTTTGCTCTGCCCAATCCACAAGAAAGGCGATCCCGCTAACCGCACCAACTACCGCGGAATCAGCCTTCTTAATATCGCGTATAAGGTTCTTTCTAGCGTATTGTGTGAAAGACTGAAGCCCATCGTAGACAAGCTGATTGGACCTTATCAGTGTGGCTTTAGACCTGGTAAGTCTACCATCGACCAGATTTTCACGATACGCCAAATCCTGGAGAAGACCCATGATAAAAGAATCGACACACACCATCTCTTTGTCGATTTCAAAGCCGCTTTTGACAGCGCAAAAAGGAGTTGCCTGTATGCCGCCATGTCTGAATTTGACTTCCCTGCAAAGCTTATACGGCTTTGCCAAATGACGTTGAGCAATACTAACAGCTCCGTCAGAGTCGGGAAGGACCTCTCTGAGCCATTTGAAACCAAACGAGGCTTCAGACAGGGCGACTCCCTTTCGTGCGATTTCTTCAACCTGATGCTGGAGAAGATAATTCGAGCAGCAGAGCTAAACCGCAATGGTACAATCTTTTACAAGAGCGTGCAATTGCTGGCGTATGCCGATGATATTGATATCATTGGCCTTAACAACCGCGCCGTAAGCGCTGCCTTCTCTGGACTGGATAAAGAAGCGAAAAAAGTGGGTCTCGCGGTCAACGAGGACAAGACGAAGTATTTGCTGTCATCAAAGAAAGAATCGGCGCACCTGCGCCTTGGCAGCCACGTCACTGTTGATAGTTACAAATTTGAAACTGTGAGGGACTTCGTCTATTTGGGAACCAGCATTAACACCGAAAATAATATCAGTCTAGAAATCCAACGGAGAATCACTCTTGCGAACAAGTGCTACTTTGGACTGAGTAGGCAATTGAGAAGTAAAGTCCTCTCTCGAAGAACAAAGATCGCGCTCTATAAGTCTCTCATCATACCTGTCCTGATGTATGGCTCAGATTCATGGACAATGTCAAGAGAAGATGAGATGGCCCTTGGAGTATTTGAGAGAAAAGTTCTCCGGAAGATTTATGGTCCTTCCCGTGATGCCGACGGCGAGTATCGAAGGAGATTTAACGATGAGCTGTACGAGCTTTACGCAGATCTGACCATAGTCCAGCGAATTAAAGCCCAAAGGCTCCGCTGGCTGGGTCACGTCATGCGAATGGACAAAGAAGCTCCAGCCCAGAAGGTTTTCCAATCGTCACCCGAATTCGGCAGCAGAGGAAGGGGGAGGCCTCGACTGAGATGGAAACAACAGGTGGAGGATGACTTGAACTCCCTTGGGGTTTCCAATTGGCGTCAGTTATCGCTAAAAAGGAATGACTGGCGTGCTTTGATAGGCGACGGCCAAAATCGCTTAGGCGGTTAAGCGCCAATAAATGATGATGATGAATTATCAAAAGTAAAGTTGTAATTACATTTCATTTTGTTATCCATTTTCCTTCATTACATTCATTCTTATTGGAAAAATGGAGTTGCCAGATGGGCGCGAACATTCAGCGTAAAACCCTCTTTCAAGCCCAACTCTTTTTTTTTTCGACAAATGTATGTATTCTGGACTTGTTCCAATTTGTATTCTGTTCACTGTTGTTTGAAAAATAAACATTTGACTTTTTTGAAATTTCCAGGCTTCTGACATTTTGCTTTTTACTTTCCAGTGCCCCATTCACAATGATTATATTTTTTACTTTTCAACGTTGCACAACTCTGGTCATGAGGTCGGTTATTGCATTAGCGCTTTCAATTCAACACGCTTATACCAACTTGGTAGGTTATTTTTTGTTGTTGTTTCCCATGTAAACACGGCTAAAATTAAGTAAGTATCCCACCTGTGTCTACGACGCTGAAAGTATCCATTATTTTTTTTTTTTTTTTTTTTTACAAAATGTGTCGTTTCGTTGTTTACATTTTGTTTATTTCTACAAATATTTTCTCACTGACAGGAAATTTTTCATTCAGCACAACAGCGTGCACCATAGCTTAGAGAATCGCATGAAAATCTCATGTGTAAATTTTCGGTGCAAATTAGTTTTGATTCAGTGTACATGTTTAGATTTTACACTTTTATGGCTGGAATACATGTGCAGCGATTTGGCCTGCAGCGATACTAGTTTTACTGCTGCTTGAACGATTTGTAAACACACGTGCAACACAATTTACCTGGCAGTTCCATGCATTGACACTTGAGAAAAATTTTCAAAACTCACTTAAAACACACATAAATAAGATGAAATATGTTTTAAACACTCAATTTGAAATCAAAATTACATTTTTTATAAATTTTTTCATTCAAAAATACAAAATAAATGCAAATTACGAAATAAAATATTTGTTTTTGGCTTGTTCGTGCTTGTTGGGTTTTTTGATACGCAACACTGGCGAGGTGCGTAGAATTTTGATTTGAATACATCGTGCAGCTACTGCATACCATGCAGGGATACATGTGTCTGCTCTAGTTCATACATATGAGTATTTGTTTCCTTTAGCACCCAAACGCTCCTAATGTTGCTGGCTGGCCCTGCAAAAATCGTTGGATTATGTGTTCCAATTTCTTGATATTGTAGTACTCCAATAGTAGTCCTTTGTATACCTCATCGGACCACCTTCAGCTTTTTGAAAGTCGATCAGTGTTCGTGCCTTATCATAGTGTATCAATAGCTTTGTTTCTTTCCTGCTAATTATGAATAATTATGAATAATTATTCCTGTAAAAGCATTTCTTGAACAAAACTAGCAGCGAATTCAGCAGCTTTTTGACATTTAATTGAGAGTGAGAGCGCCAATTCGCTGCAAGTTATTGCTGGAGATTTTTCGTCCAGCAGAAACTAGCAAGGAGGAACAGCTGATCGGTGAAATAGCAAAACAACAACAAAAAATGTAAATTCAAATTGTTAGCCAATCAGAAACGTAACAGCTGTTGTGTCTGCAAGTTTCTTCTGAACCCTGTTCGACGAAAAATTAGCAGAAATGAGATTTTGACAGCTTTTTACAAGACTCTCTTCTGCTGACAGTTCTTTGCTGGAGATTTCAAGAAACAAAGCTAATACAAGTGTGAACTGTAGCTTTGACAGAAATGTCAAAACACACTTCCACGTCAAATCACAAATCCATGTCAAAAATCGGGTTGTGTGCAGCACCGAATATCAATGAAACAGGGTTCTTGTTTGCACAAAAGTTTTGCTGTGTTGCACAACTTTTTCACTCCAGTTTCTAGGGCAACTTTTAAGCGAATCTTTCAGTTTATACTTTATATCAAAGAAAAAAAAGACACAAAATAAAAAAACTTAAAACTAGTAAATTTTATTTATTTTACAGAAAAACTTTGAGGTAAGCATCTTCGAAATGAGAAATTAGACAGAAAATGAAAACAAACATTTTTTTTGGAAACATGTTTTTACGATGTTTTTAGATAGATTTACTATCAAATACATATCTTAGCACAAAGAAGGTTTCAAACCCCAAAATTTGGTATTTGTTTCCTTTAGGGGTCAACTCCTAATAAATTAGCTAGAATTATGGAAGATAGTGTAATGTCACCTTAAGTTTGTGATGTCACCTTTAGTTTTAAGTTTCATTCATATAAGCAACCCTGTACATAGCAACCCTGGCATAGGATGTCGAGTATAAAAGAAAATGTCAAAAATGTCAAAAGAAGGAAGCGCAGCTAACTTCACTGACTTCCTTCTTCTTCCCGTGCCAGCCAAAATGACAAGTTGCTAATTTTGTAACCTCGAAGACAATCAAATTTTTAATAAAGACATCCTGTCAAATAAATTGGTAAAATCGCAACCTCAGGTGTGGGAAGACACCTACTAACGTTTAACGCAAATATTTAAGCCTGATTCCGGAATTTAAGGAAAAATTGTAAGAAATGCGTTCAACACGCACCACGGCCAAAACTTTGGGAGTTAGCGGCGATTTCAAACGCAGTAGCGAAACATCGTCCACTTCTGGTGCAACTATTGAGCCGCAGACAATGAACTTAATGACCACAAATGCAAATAGAGCTGCTGAAACTGGGATAACCGACGAATTTGAGATACCTGCTGCCACCATACGGAATGCCACTGCCGCTGCGGCACCTAGCGCTCCTGCCGCCAACTTAACTTCATTTTCCGCCACCGCCACTAGTGCTACCAATTCTGCTGTTGCCACCACCGCTGCCATTGCCACCACCGCTGCCATTGCCACCACCGCCGCCATTACCACTACCGCTGCCATTGCTACCACCGCCGCCACCGCTGTACATGATATTGTTGGGCCTGTATTAAGTGCTGCTGCTGTAGAAGATCAAACCTATGCCACCTCTGTTCAGACAGCACCCGAAACCACCGCTGCCGCCGCATCATTTGTTTCCGCTGCTATTTTAAATCACGATGCCCTATCATTTACGCATAACATTGGCTCTGATGTCGCTTCTGACTCACCTCTTGGAGAAGCTAGTCAACTAGAGGACCAGTTAAGAGTCCTGAAATTGCGCCGTGAAGTCATGGAACTCCAAAGCCAGCTACAACAAATACAAAGCAACCCAAGTGTTCGCATAGGAAAATATATAAATTTTGATGAACTAGACGCTGCAGTTCCAAAGTTTAGCGGCGATAATCATTATGATATCAACAGGTGGTTCCTGCAGTTCGAGGACTATGCTGATGCCAACAAATACGATGAAAGGCCGGAACGGCGAAAGAATTTATTTTAAACAAGGGTCTTATGGAGTACTCAGCTCTTAAGTCGTCGTTGCATGCGATGTTCCGACGCAATTTCTCGCGACAAGAAGTATATCGTCAGCTACGGCTACGCAAATTGAAGCCATCCGAAACTTGCATTAGCTACGTCGTCCCGATGCAATCGATAGCCGCTCAGGCAGAGATACCGGAATCGGAGTTGGTCAATATAATCATCGACGGAATCCCAGACAGTAGCAACAATATAAGTATCCTCTATGGCGCCAATTCGGTGGCAGAACTAGTACGCCGAACTGAAAGGTACGAGCAGCGCCGCCAGAACTCTTCACGGAAGCAATTGGTAAATACCGCTGCAAGCATCGAAACAAAAACGCCGAAGGCAGTTGCCGGCGAGGATTTGACAACAGTACGCTGCTTCAACTGCTCCCGATTTGGTCACTATCAGAGCAGTTGCCCAAAGCCCCAACGCCCTGCAGGTTCCTGCTTTGCATGCCACCAGTTGGGACATATGCACAAGGATTGCCCTCGTAAGAAGAACCAGCCCACTCGTGTTGCCGCCATTTCCAATACTGAGGATTACTATGATATAGCAGATAAGCAAGAGGTAAGTGTGGCCTTTTACAATTCAAATCGAAACAGATGGTCAGGTTTTTTAAATATTACTTCTCTCTTTGATTCCGGTAGTCCGATTAATATCATGCATAGATCTGTTGCTACAAAATTTATTAAATTACCACCTATTGCGCTACCTACGAAGTACATCGGAGTCGGCAAAAATAGACTTCACTCGTTTGGCACAAAATTGTGTGCAGTTAAATTTCGCGGCACAACTAAAACGATGAACGTTATGATTGTACCAGATGAATCACTTTCCATACCACTGATCCTTGGTCAAGAATTTATGAATAAATTTAATATATATTTTGTAAAATTTAATAACAATGTAAATGAATTTAAAGACAAATTCTATGTAAATGTGGGTTCAAAAAGAAATGAATTTATTAAAGATACTTTGAAACCTTATACATCTGATTCGATTATTGATAAAATTACTGATGGTGACTGTAGTATTAAATCGCTTAGCGAGGAACATATATTGGATAAAACATATGGAAAATGTGATCAAGAGTTGCGGTGAAACAAAAGTTAGGCGATGGTAATGATTATTGTGATAATGGAGGTAGTGCATTTGACTCGATAGCGAAAGAGATATGTGCTATGATGAAAGTGTTGTTCAATCGGAAATAGATATAGGCCCCAATCTCAATAAAAGTGAACGGAAAGCCATCATGGATGTCCTAAATAATGCCTATTTGGCTCCCCCACAAATCGATAAAAAACCTTATGATTATAAAATGATAATACGAACAACTGACGACACCCCTTTCTACTGCTTGCCTAGAAGATTATCTTTTAAGGATAGAGATGAGGTTCAAAAAATAACCGATGACTTAATTAAGCGAGAAATTATTCGGCCCAGCAACTCCCCTTATGCCTCTTCTATCGTTTTAGTGAAGAAAAAGAATGGTGAAACGCGTATGTGCATAGACTACAGAGCCCTCAATAAGAAAACTGTTAGGGACAATTTCCCCTTACCTCTAATAGATGACTATATTGAATATATGTCGGGGAAAAGTGTTTTACGTTACTCGATCTGAAAGATGGCTTTAATCAGTTAGCGATGCAAGACGACTCTATTCCTTTAACGTCATTTGTTACACCACATGGTCAATTTGAATACCTTAGGATGCCTTTCGGGTTAAAGAACGCACCAGCTAATTTCCAGAGATTCATTTATAACATTTTTCGGGACATGATAGATGCGAGAGAAATTATTGTGTATATTGACGACATATTAATAGCTTCAAACGATTTTGAATGTCACCTCGAAACCCTAAGAAAAGTACTCAGCAGGGCCTATGAAAAGAATTTAGAACTTAAACTGAAGAAGTGCAAGTTCGGCTATAACAAAATAGAGTACCTAGGTTACCTTGTCAGTCCGTCAGGGATACAACCATCGATGTCCCACATTAAAACAATTGCAAATTACCCAATTCCGAGGAACCAGAAAGAGCTTCGTTCTTGTATTGGACTATTCTCCTATTTCCGTAAGTTTGTACCCTCATTCTCCAAAACCGCTCATCCACTTCTGAACCTCTTACGTAAAGAAGCTGAGTTTATATTCTCGGAAGACTGCTTGAATGCCTTCAAAACTCTAAGAAATGCATTAGTTAGTGCCCCACTTCTGGCGATATATGACCGCAATCGTGAAACACAACTTCACTGTGATGCAAGCAGTCAGGGCTTTGGATCTGTTCTGTTGCAAAAACAGGATGACGGTAAATTTCACCCAATTGCCTACTTTTCTAAAACAACTACTCCGGCCGAGTCTAGATATCATAGCTTTGAGTTAGAAACCTTGTCGATTATTTATGCCCTCCGAAGGTTTAGAATCTACCTAGAAGGCACCCCATTTAAAATTATTACAGACTGCAATTCGTTGACAATGACTTTGAACAAGAAACAAATTAACCCTCGAATAGCCCGATGGGCACTTGAGTTGGAAAATTTTAACTACTCCATTAAACATCGAACTGGGACAAACCTTGGGCATGTAGACGCCCTAAGTCGAAGTCCGCTATTAGAAAAGGTGGAGGGCGTACCCCCAATGGTAAAACATGAAGCATGCAAACCCGAAGACTTAGTGAAACCTCGGCCCCCGTTGAAGAAATGTATGTTAGTTGCCGCAGTAGACTTGGATGATTTGGATGTTCAGATCCAAATCGCGCAGAATCGAGACGAAAAACTTAAGAAACTTATGAGCGAATTGAAAAAAGGGAAAGTAATAGGATATGAACTGGTCGATGGCTTAGTATGCCGCAGGATTGGTCAAAAGGTCATGCTGTGTGTTCCTAGAGAAATGCAAGAAAACGTAATTCGTTTTACACATGAGAAAATAGGCCATCTAGGTGCAGATAAATGCTATAATCAAATAAGAAAAAGCTATTGGTTCAGCGACATGAAGGAAAAAATTCGTAGACTAAGGGAGTGTAATGGAGACTAAGGGAGTGTAATGGAGTGTGGTTGCTAAGTGACCTTGCTCAATCCCGACTCTTGCGTCCTCGTTCGTGCACTCTGGGCAACGGGAGCTACCTAGGCTCGCGGCAGAAAGAGAGGGTGCCCCGGTGGGGCCACTCTGACATACTTGGTTTAAGGGCTCACCAACAAGTGCTGTTAACCATGAGGTGCGGCTGCAAGCGGGCGCCTGTCTTGAAGCAAGCGGCTCGCTATATAAATGTGTAAATATTTTCCAAAACCCCGAAACGGGTTGTGCGCTGGGTTTGGGACCCGCCACGTAAAAAACTTAATTCCAATGAAAAAAAATGCAAAGCCTCGGATGAGAACCCCCTTTAATGTTGACGACCCGGCAAACCGAAAAAGGCATAACGATTTGGATATTAGGGCATGTACCGGGAATGTCCGGACCCTTTCAAGGGACGGTACCGCTGCCCGACTGGTTGATGTCCTCGTAGGCGCAAAGGCCGACATCACCGCCCTGCAGGAAATGCGATGGACGGGGCAAGGAAAGACGACCATCGGTCCTTGTGACGTATACTACAGTGGCCAGACACGCGGCAAAGCGCGTGGTGTAGGATTGGTGGTGGGAAAGAGACTTCGCCGCCAAGTATTAGCGTTCACTCCTGTGAACGAGCGTCTCGCTGCGATCCGCATCAAGGCGAGGTTTTTCAACATAACATTTATCTGCGCCTATGCTCCGACTGAGGAGACGGACGACGCAGAGAAGGACTCCTTCTACGATAAACTTGAACAGACTTATGATCGCTGCCCACAGCATGATATCAAAATCGTGCTCGGCGACTTTAATGCCAAGGTGGGCAAGGAAGGAGTCTTTGGTCCCACAGTTGGAAAATTCAGTCTCCACGATATAACATCCCCCAACGGCACTAGGTTGATTGACTTCGCCGCTGCTCGCAATATGGTCATCAGTAGTACCAGGTTCCAGCATAAGCGAATACACCAAGCCACATGGCTGTCCCCTGATCAAAGAACTAGAAACCAGATTGATAATGTCTTGATTGACGGCAGACATAGCTCCACCGTTCTGAACGTGCGTACACTGCGTGGTCCCAATATTGACTCTGACCATTATCTTGTCGCAGCCAAGATACGCACACGCCTCTGTGCAACGAAGAAAGTGCGCACAGTAACGGAAGGAAAGTTTGACGTCGAGAAGCTGCGCATGACACAGACAGCTGATAATTTCACAACTCGACTCTCACACATGCTAGCAGAGGGCAATCCTCGACCTAACGATGTAACCGAGCAATGGAAGCATATCTCTCACTCATTGCGTACCGCCGCTGAGGCCACTATAGGGTTCCAGCGAGCCCGCAAGAACAACTGGTACGATGAGGAATGCAAAACTGCCTCGAAAAAAAAGGACGCTGCCTACAAGGAGACGTTGCGAACGGGCGCAACCCGCAGTGTATGGCAACAATATCGTGAGGCAAAGAAGGAAGAGAGACGCCTTTTCAGAAAAAAGAAAAGTGAGGCCGAAAGGCGTGAGTGTGAGGAGCTTGAGATGCTGGCTGACAGGAATGATGCCCGAAAATTCTATGAAAAGATCCGGCGGATGACGGAAGGTTTTAAGACCGGGGCAAGCTCCTGTAAGGACAATAATGGCGACCTGGTAACCGACGTACAAAGTGTACTTAAATTATGGAGGGAGCACTTCTCCTCACTGCTAAATTGCGAGGGAGACGTAGAACCCGATACCCCAATCCCTGACGATGGAAAAGTCGTCCCACCACCTGATTATGATGAAGTGAGGATAGCTATACCCGCCGAGCTGTTCAAACGCGGAGGCGAAGAGCTGGTAAAAAGCATGCATCAGCTCTTATGCAGAATATGGTCAGACGAATGCATGCCTCCAGATTGGAATTTAAGTGTGCTTTGCCCAATCCACAAGAAAGGCGATCCCGCTAACCGCACCAACTACCGCGGAATTAGTCTTCTTAATATCGCATATAAGGTTCTTTCTAGCGTGTTGTGTGAAAGGCTGAAGCCCATCGTAGACAAACTGATTGGACCTTATCAGTGTGGCTTTAGACCTGGTAAGTCTACCATCGAACAGATTTTCACGATACGCCAAATCCTGGAGAAGACCCATGATAAGAGAATCGACACTCACCATCTCTTTGTCGATTTTAAAGCCGCTTTTGACAGCGTAAAAAGGAGTTGCCTGTATGCCGCCATGTCTGAATTTGACTTCCCTGCAAAGCTTATACGGCTTTGTCAAATGACGTTGAGCAATACCAACAGCTCCGTCAGAATCGGGAAGGACCTCTCTGAGCCATTTGAAACCAAACGAGGCTTCAGACAGGGCGACTCCCTTTCGTGCGATTTCTTCAATCTGATGCTGGAGAAGATAATTCGAGCAGCAGAGCTAGACCGCAATGGTACAATCTTTTACAAAAGCGTGCAATTGCTGGCGTATGCCGATGATATTGATATCATTGGCCTTAACAACCGCGCCGTAAGCGCTGCCTTCTCTGGACTGGATAAGGAAGCGAAAAAAGTGGGTCTTGCCGTGAACGAGGACAAGACGAAGTATTTGCTGTCATCAAAGAAAGAATCGGCGCACCTGCGCCTTGGCAGCCATGTCACTGTTGATAGTTACAAATTGGAAACTGTGAGGGACTTCGTCTATTTGGGAACCTGTATCAACACCGAAAATAATATCAGTCTAGAAATCCAGCGGAGAATCACTCTTGCCAACAAGTGCTACTTGCTCTCTCGAAGAACAAAGATCACACTCTATAAGTCTCTCATCATACCTGTCCTGATGTATGGCTCAGATTCATGGACAATGTCAAGAGAAGATGAGATGGCCCTTGGAGTATTTGAGAGAAAAGTTCTCCGGAAGATTTATGGTCCTTCCCGTGATGCCAACGGCGAGTATAGAAGGAAATTTAACGATGAGCTGTACGAGCTCTACGCAGATCTGACCATAGTCCAGCGAATTAAAGCCCAAAGACTCCGCTGGCTGGGCCATGTTATGCGAATGGACAAAGAAGCTCCAGCACAGAAGGTTTTCCTATCGTCGCCTGAATTCGGCAGCAGAGGAAGGGGGAGGCCTCGACTGAGATGGAAACAACAGGTGGAGGATAACTTGAACTCCCTTGGGGTTTACAATTGGCGTCCGTTATCGCTAAAAAGGAATGACTGGCGTGCTTTGATACGAAACGGCCAAAATCGCTTAGGCGGTTAAGCGCCAATAAATGATGATGAATCCAAAATTGCATCAAGTGCATTATATATTCTGCGCCTGCTCGTTCTAACGAGCATAACCTCTTTAATATTCCAAAGAAACCAATTCCATTTGACACCCTCCATTTGGACCACTTCGGCCCCCTACCCGCGATTACGTCAAAGCGTAAACATATATTGGTGGTTATAGATGCCTTCACGAAGTTTGTAAAATTGTATCCAGTGAATTCTACGAGCACAAAAGAAGTATGCTGCTCACTAGAAAAGTACTTTGGGTACTACAGTCGCCCTCGACGGATCATAACTGACCGAGGTAGCTGTTTCACCTCCCTTGAATTCAGCGAGTTCTTATTAAAAGGGAATATAGAACATGTTAAGGTTGCAGTGGCGTCACCGCAAGCGAACGGGCAGGTAGAAAGGGTCACACGTGTCCTCAAGGCAATGTTAAGTAAAATGACTGAGTCCGAGGAACACTCTGATTGGGCCATTAAATTGTCGCAAATAGAATATGCAATGAATAACACCGTTCATAGTACGACTAAATACACCCCAAGTGACTTACTTTTCGGAATAAATCAAAGGGGCTGTGTCGTCGACGAACTGACTGAATGTCTGGAGGAAAAATTATCAAATGAAGATGTTAGGAACCTTAGTGAAACCCGACAAGACGCGCTTAAAAACATAGAACGGTCCCAGGAATATAACCTACGATACTTCTTGAGAAACAGTGTCCCTGCCAAGACCTACTCAGTTGGAGACTTCGTAGTTATAAGGCACACTGATACAACCGTCGGAACCAACAAGAAACTTATCCAGAAATATAGAGGACCATTCTTTATCCATAAATCATTGCCAAATGACCGTTACGTCATCAGAGATATAAATAACTGCCAATTGACACATTTACCATATGACGGGGTCGTTGAAGCTTTAAAAATTCGCAAATGGTGTTCGCCAACCAATGGGAACATCTATATATATAAAAATGAAATGGTGTATAATTGTAACGCTAAAACTCGAAAACGGCTGAACCAAATGAAATACTTCCTTTGGGGAATTTGTTTGTTATTACCACGCGCAGGTCATGTCTTAAAATCAGAACAAAATATTAAGGGGGCGTGGCACCTCCCATACAAACTGAATTTTTCAAGTTGAATATCTTCAAAAGTGTTTAAGGTAGGAACATGAAAATTGGTACAGAGCTACAGGATAACAGCACCACTCTTACCTATAAAACCGGGGGTTATCCAATAAGGGGGCGTGGTACCTCCCATACAAGCTAAATTTTTTAAGCAGAATATCTGTGAAAGGGTTCAAGGTAGGGACCTGAAAATTGGTATAGACCTATATGGTATCAAAAGCCTTCTTACACATAAAAGAAGGGGTAATCGGAAAAGGGGGCGTGGCACCTCCCATACAAACTGAATTTTTCAAGGTGAATATCTTCAAAAGTGTTTAAGGTAGGAACATGAAAATTGGTATAGAGCTATAGGATAACAACACCATTCTCACCCATAAAACTTGGGGTTATCGAAAAAGGGGGCGTGGTACCTCCCATACAATCTTTAATTAGTTTGGTTGTTAATCTATATATATAAAAATGAAATGGTGTTCAGTCGTTACGCTAAAACTCGAAAACGGCTGAACCAAATCATATACTTCCTTTAGGGGGTTTGTTTGTTATTACCACGCGCAGGTCATGTTATAAAATCAGAACGAAATAATAGGGGGGCGTGGCACCTCCCATACAAACATTTTTCTTCAAGGTGAATATCTCTAAATGGGTTTAAGGTAGGGACCTGGAAATCGGTACAGACCTATAGGATAACAACACCATTCTCACCCATAAAACTGGGGGTTAACCAAAAAGGGGGCGTGGCACCTCCCATACAAATGAAATATTTCATAGTCGATATCTCTGGAAGTATTCATTTTAGACCACTGAAATTTGGTAAGGGGTTATATGAGATCGATCCCTACCACCTCCAAAAAAACTAGGGTAACGAAAAAGGGGGCGTGGCACCTCCCATACGAATGAAATACTTCATAGTCCATATCTCGGGAAGTGTTTAGGTTAGACCAGTGAAATTTTGTGAGGAGTTATATAAGATCAATCCCGGACACCTCCAAAAAAAACTGGGGATAAGGAAAAAGGGGGCGTGGTTTCTCCTATATGAAGGAAACATTTCATAGCCCATATCTCTGCAAGTATTAATGTTAGACCACTGAAATTTGGTGAGGGTTTATATGTGATCGATCCCTAATACCTCCCAAAAAACTCGAGTTAACGATAAAGGGGGCGTGGCACCTCCCATACGAATAAAATACTTCATAGTCCATATCTCTAGAAGTATTTAGCTTAGACCACTGAAATTTTGTGAGGAGTTATATAAGATCAATCCCGGACACCTCCAAAAAAAAACTGGGGATAAGGAAAAAGGGGGCGTGGTTTCTCCTATATGAAGGAAACATTTCATAGCCCATATCTCTGCAAGTATTAATGTTAGACCACTGAAATTTGGTGAGGGTTTATATGTGATCGATCCCTAATACCTCCCAAAAAACTCGAGTTAACGATAAAGGGGGCGTGGCACCTCCCATACGAATAAAATACTTCATAGTCCATATCTCTAGAAGTATTTAGCTTAGACCACTGAAATTTTGTGAGGAGTTATATAAGATCAATCCCGGACACCTCCAAAAAAAAACTGGGGATAAGGAAAAAGGGGGCGTGGTTTCTCCTATATGAAGGAGATAGGGATATGGTTTAAAATAGATATAGGGATCGGGTGAGAAACAGACAGGGAAATAAATTTGTGGCAGGACAACGTCTGCCGGGTCAGCTAGTAGAAAAAAATAAAAATAATAATAATATCCAGTCACCAACGGCAACCGGTCACACTACCTCAACATGAAATATTAACTGATTGAGGTCAATCATTATGTCAGATTGGCCGAGTTGTAATGTCACCTTAATGGGTCAGTTACATAAAACTTTATTTTGGCTTTACCTCAAACTTTGACTTTGACAGAAAAGTTCAGTATACGTATTTAAACGAAGCATGGCAAATTGGAGACCTCAAAGTTGAAGCAAGGTTCAAATTTGGCAAACTCTCAAATTTTGCTTGCTTTGCTTGCTTTGACAATCAGATACGAAAAATTATCAAATGAAGATGTTAGGAACCTTAGTGAAACCCGACAAGACGCGCTTAAAAACATAGAACGGTCCCAGGAATATAACTTTGCTTCAATTAAAGAATAAAATGTTGGAGAAAATAATAATTAATTCATTTTTTCTTTATTAAATTAATAAATTAACTAAAACACTACGAATGCAAAGAAAAAAATGACGAAAACAAATGTATAAAAGAGAAGCGTCAAGGCGTTCATTGTAGCATACCTCTGAAGTTGGACGCAAAGTTTTGAGGTAGCAAATGTCAGGCGAGGTTAACAAAGCTTTATGTATTCAACCCTTTAGTTTGTGATGTCACCTTTAGTTTTAAGTTTCATTCATATAAGCAACCCTGTATATAGCAACCCTGGCATAGGATGTCGAGTATAAAAGAAAATGTCAAAAATGTCAAAAGAAGGAAGCGCAGCTAACTTCACTGACTTCCTTCTTCTTCCGTGCCAGCCAAAATGACAAGTTGCTAATTTTGTAACCTCGAAGACAATCAACTTTTGAATAAAGACATCGTGTCAAATAAATTGGTAAAATCGCAATAGCTTAAAATACGGGGTTTGGCCTCAGGATCACGAATCCGGAAGCGCTTTTTTAATATTTTGCTTCTCTGAAGAGAAACCGCCCCAATTTTGGTACCGGACCCGGGTCAATTTTTGGTTTTTTGACCATAACTTTCCACAGACACAAAAAAATTAAAAAGCGCTTCCGGATTCGTGATCCTCAAGCCAAACCCCGTATTTTGAGCTATCTTCCATAATTCTAGCTAATTTATTAGGAGTTGACCCCTAAAGGAAACAAATACCAAATTTTGGGGTTTGAAGCTAATTATTAGCAGTTGTTTGTTATTTGTTTAATAGAAAATAGTGAGCAGACTCGAAAGAGTTATTCTAACTAATAATTTTATATAATTCGCTGTTATTTATGTTAAAAAAATCAAATTTCTAAGTTTTAGCGAACTACTTTTTTATGCAACCTACTACTAATTTTGTATACCAAATCGAATGCAACTCGGCGCAAAGTGATGCTCTTTTTCCAAAAAAACAACTCTGATGAACAGGTGTTAAATTCATTTTGGAATTTTGACGTCTATGCAGAAGAGTTTACACTTGTATTGGTACACTATGTGCCTTATCGACGAAAATCACGACACTATCGCCCTGCCAGTATATACTCCAAGGAGTAACAACATTGGAGTACATTGCAAACATTGTGTATCAGTACAAGTGTGGAATCTTCTGCATAGACGTCAAGTGAGTTTAACACCTGATGATCAGAGTTGCTTTTTTGGAAAATAGTATAATTTAGCGCCGAGTTGCATTCGATTGCGTAAAAAAATTTGTAGTAAATAAAGGGGTAATAGTTCTCTAAATTTATAAAATAAGGTGAAAAATAATGGTTGAAGACTTCTTAAGTCTGGTTTTCATTAGGTACAATTTTGATAATTTCTATCGACTTTATCGAAATATGCGGTATTAGCAGTCAACTGCTAATATATCAGCTAAAATTATGGAAGGGGCTCGAAAGACGTGGTTTGGCCTCAGGATCACAAATCCGGAAGCGATTTTTTTTTTTTTTTTTTTTAGGTTTCAGTGAAAAGTTATGGTCAAAAAACCGAAAATTGACCCGGGTTCGATACCAAAATTGGAGCGGAATCCCTGGTATTTATGTGCAGAACATCTTTCTGAGCTGGCGGCCTTCGGCCGGGCTTATAAAAAGACAACCTGGGCTAGGCCATCCCAAGTCTGGGGTTGCCTGAACCGTGCCACGGTACGCACTTTTTTGGACGTTTTTAGGCGCAGTCTAATCTAAATACAACAACCACATGAAAACTTGAAACTTGGATTGCAAATATCTCCTCAGAGAAGCAAAATATTAAAAAAGCGCTTCCGGATTCGTGATCCTGAGGCCAAACTCCGCCTTTTGAGCCCCCTCCCATAATTTTAGCTAATTTATTAGCAGTTGACAGCTAAAGTAGACAATTACCAAATAAGCAACCGAATCTTGATAAAGTGGATAAAATTTTACACCTTTTGACCTAATGAAAACCAGCCTTTAGAGTTGTCATTTATAAAGTTTGTTTTACATTTTGAACTTGTAGCACTCTCTTATCAGAAATTATTTGCTACTTCTTAGAATTTGTAAAGATTTAAAAACGTACTGCAAAAGGCAACAAAAAAATGAAAACTGCTAACAACATTTCACGAGAGGCTAATTGCATTCAATGTAACCCTGTTTAGTATGTTTTGTCCCATTCCGAAACTATCATCCTCCCCCCTTGCAGCAGGGCTGCAAGATATTCTTTTGTTACGGGCGGGCGTTGAGCCGAACCCCGGACCAAAAGAATGGATATGCAGTGTCTGTTGCAAAAAGATATATATTAAACGGTCGCATTCTGTGCAATGCTTCTCGTGTAAGAGATGGCTCCATAATTCTGGATGTTCAGGGCTTAGCCACCTTCTAGTAGCAATACTAATAATAATAATAATAATGTCTAACGACTAGCAGCATTTCTGCTATACCCGCCACACAAATTCCAGACTGTTGCTCGTGCCTTATGGCGTCAACATCACGCGCAGCAGCTCAACACTCTTGCTCCCACCGGAGCAGTTTAGACATGAGCAACTCCGAGACCCCAGTCTCTTTCTGTTTCTATGTCACACCCACTCTCCCGTTTAATTTCTCACGTGAGTCAGGATCAACATCTTCTCGCACCTGTCTCGACGTGTACTGTTTGTCGGCAAAGATTATACACGCTCGCGTCATCGGTCAAATGCAATAACTGCTTAGGCCAATGCCACGTACATCTATGCTCTGGGCTCGCTAACAGGAATCTTTGGACGGATGCGTTCATCGCACCATGCTGTAACACGCCTCAACCTACGACGCCAGCCAACCCGGTTACACCAGGTCCACAGCTAACTAGGCTGAGGCACAGCCTTGGTCTTCGCCTACCATCACCTGGGCGAATACATCCGTCTCTCACGCCTATGGTTAACTCGACATCGACCCCACCGGCGCACTTCCAAATCTTACAGCACAACTGTAACGGATTAACTGGTAAGATCGCAGAGATAACTAATTTGATGACGCAATATGACATAAAACTTGCCGCAATCCAAGAAACCAAGCTCAGTCCAAGGTCGGACCTCATTACCTATGGCGGATATAACATTCACCGGAAAGACCGTCATAGAGTAACAGGAGGTCTGGGAGGTGGTCTAGCGTTCATAACGCACAACTCTGTACAGTATCATCTATTTGATACCGACATCGAAGGAACGGATGATATCTTAGAAAGCCAAGGTATTACCATCCGCACAGGAGATGTCGATCTGCAAATCATTAACATCTACATACCCCCTGTCTCAAGTTGCCCCACCGGTTATCACCCCGATATTAGCTTGCTACTACGAGGAGATAACCGCGTGATCCTGGGCGACTTCAATGCGCACCACGACATGTGGCACTCAAACTTGCCAGCAGACAATAGGGGGCATGTACTCGCAGAACAAATAGATGATACGGCTTTCTGTACATTGAACGGAGACGCCCCAACGAGAGTATCGGGTAACTGCTATAGTTCGCCAGATATTTCTATCGTAAGTGCAGGACTATTGAACAACACCAATTGGCGACCCATACTCACGTTGGCGTCTGACCATCTCCCAATAGTCATTACCATCGAACGACCGACGGACTTTATAAAACCTGACCGTGGTACATACATCAACTTTACCAAGGCGGACTGGGACAGTTTTCAGACATATACGGACGAATCCTTGGCTGCTCTATCCATTCCTACGGACGTACGCAACATCATTGACTTGGCCTCTAGACGCTTCATTCCTGCGGGTCGAATATCCCGAATAAGACCAAATTTCCCCGCGGAGGCAGCGGCCATGGCTAGAGAAAGAGATGAAGTGCGAAGTCTCAATCCCGCAGACCCCCGTATAAGGGATCTCAACGCGGAAATTCGTAGGTTGGTCGATAAACACAAACTGGCCAAATGGAAACAACACCTAGAGCAATGCAACCTCTCTGACGGTGTTGGCAAATTATGGACTACGGTCAAAGCTCTATCTAATCCAACACAACACAAGGATAAAGTAGATATTACCTTCGGTGACAGGGTGAAGAAGGACCCTAGGGGATGTGCGAACTCCTTCTGTAGACAATTTGTACTACATTCCCCACCCGATAGAGCTAAACGTAGAACCATGCGACAGGCGCGTAAATACAAAAGCCAAAACACGCCCATTGTCATCACTGCCTCAGAGGTCAAGGAAGCCATCAGACAGGCTAAGCCCTCAAAATCCATCGGCCCCGACGGCATTGCCATGAAGATGCTGAAACATCTAGGCCAGGAGGGACACAAATACTTAGCGGCTCTATTCAATCTTTCACTGAACACTTTCGTCATTCCTGAAATATGGAAAAAGGCGAGAGTGGTTCCATTATTAAAACCTAGAAAGCCGGCAAACATAGGCGATTCATTATCGCCCTATATCACTTTTGTCGCCGGTAGTGAAGACGCTAGAGTCCATTTTGCTCCCGTATTACACCGCAAATCTGCACCTGGCTAATCATCAACATGGCTTCCGTAAGCTGCACAGCACCACCACCGCACTCAATGCCATTACAACGCAAATAAATAGCGGTCTAAATCAAAACCAACCAAATCACAGGACTGTGTTAGTGGCACTTGACTTGTCGAAAGCTTTTGACACAGTCAACCATGCCACTCTCATACAAGATCTATTAGAAACACAAATACCTGATGGGTTAAAGAGATGGACCGCTAATTACTTGAATAGGCGGCAGGCGTCGGTCAACTTTAGAAACGCAACATCAAAACCAAGACGAATTAGACAGGGGGTGCCACAGGGTGGTGTCCTATCCCCGACACTGTTTAATTTCTATCTATCGAAGATGCCCCCACCACCAGAGGGTGTCTCCGTCGTTTCTTATGCCGACGACTGTACAATAATGGCGACGGGGAAGGGCCCCTATACTGATGAACTCTGTAATAAAATCAACGGTTACCTCTGCGACCTTTCCAGGTTTTTCACAGAGCGAGATCTGACGATATCTCCGACTAAATTAACGGCGACGCTTTTTACGACGTGGACGCACCAGGTGAGAAATGAATTAGACATTTTCGTTGACGGCACTAAGCTACCAACTGTCAGCCGCCCAAAGTTATTAGGGATGACATTGGATAATACTTTCTCATTTGCTGGTCATGTGTCTACAATGGTCTCAAAGGTACGTGGTCGCAACAAGATCCTCAAGTCACTTGCCGGCAGTACTTGGGGAAAAGACAAAGAAACGTTGCTGACTACATATAAGGCCATTGGCCGACCAGTCTTTGACTATGCTGCACCCATATGGTCGCCTAATGTACATAACACCAACTGGACGAAGTTACAAGTCTGCCAAAATACTGCCATCAGAACTGCTACGGGATGTCTCCTCATGTCTTCCGAGTCACACCTCCATCAGGAGGCAAAACTGCTCAATGTAAAAGAGCATGCGGAAATGCTGAGCAAGCAATTCCTTCTGAACTGCCACAAGCCAGCACATCCAAACTGTCATCTTTTGGACATAGATCCGCCCCCGAGAGACATAAGGAAACATCTCCGTAAACATTATGATGAGATCCGGCATCATATTACCTTGCCGTTTGATCTGCAGAATCATAAGCGGGCTCTAACCGACATCCACACCGAGTCGGTAGATACTTTTGTCGGATCTCTACCTGTGAACCCCGTTCTGAACAGTCCTCAACCGGATATTGCTGAAGAAGAACGCACCTTACCAAGGGAGACAAGAGTTACCTTGGCACAGCTTAGGTCTGGATATAGTGTAAGGTTAAACTCCTACTTGTCCAGACTTAATGACACAATCTCAAACACATGCCCTGCATGTGGTAGGACCCCCCATGATACTCTACATCTCTTCAATTGTTCATTTGAACCTACTCTTCTAACCCCTCTGTCCCTCTAGACAAACCCTGTTGAAACTGCACGTTTCCTTGGACTCCCCTTAGAAGAGCTTGATGAAGATCTTCGGAATGATCATACACTCTAGACAGGGCAATGCATTGTTAACAACAACAACAACAACAACAACAACAACAACAACATTATGCTGGCGAAATTCCACGGCTTTAATGTTGGTAGGCACTTGGTTTATAAATTAAAAACAATATATCTAAAGAAATTGTGTTCTCATTTTCTGTATTCTTATTTCGAACATGAAAAATTTTCCTGTAAAATAAATAAAATTTAATCGTTTTAAGTTTTGTATTTTTTGCAAAATATAATAAAAGTGTAAGCTGAAAGATTCGCTTAAAAATTTCCCCACAAATTGGAATGAAAAAGTTGTGCAACACAGCAACACTTTTTTGCAACCAAGAACCCTGTCTCATTGTTTTACGGTCCTGCACAAAACTCTGGTTTGCAGAAACCACAATAGTAACCCAGATTTTTGACATGGATGTGTGTTTTGATTGACGTTGAAGTGTGTTTTGACATTTCTGTCAAAGCTACATTTCACACTTTATGTTATACACAATGATTGCAAAGTACTCTGGCAGTAGGTACTCCATGGAGTAGCAGAAACAAAGCGAAAGTTAGAGTAGATGGTCCAGTCCTAGGACATCGCAATGTTAAATGGAGCACAATTTTTAGTACTCTGATGCTCCAATTGGAGTACTCTTTGGATAGGAAATAGAGTACTAGGGGAGTTACTATACGGGGTCGTCAGTGCTTAAGAATCGAAACTGTTAAAAAATCGATACATCGATGTATTGCTTGCATACCTCTAACAAAAAACAATTGTTGTCAAACAAAAAATAATTATATTTTTCCACAAATAATTATATTTTCCCTCAAGAGTCTTGTTAAATTTTCAATGAGTGCTAGCTGCGAAGACTTGGCCACTGACCAGCCAGGTGATGTTTTGGTAAGTTATAGGAAAAAGGTGAGCATAGTGTGGCGCTACTTCGAAAAATTGGATAGGTGGCGAGTGCGTTGCAATATTTGTCGGCATGAACAAAACTACCAAGGCACTACCGGGAATATCTTGCGGCATTTGAAGAATAAACATGGTATTGATGCAACTGTTAAAGCTCAACAAACCAATCCAGGCTTACTTGAAAATATGCCAGTCACGACTGAAGACAGCTATCGAACAGGCGAAGAGGTATGTAAAATAACTACAACCATGTTGATATCATGCCAGTGACTGGGTTTATATTTAAAACTGTTGCAATCTTAAGCAGGACTATGGCAACAATGCGCCAATGAAGAATGAACACCTGAATGTTAGTACAGCTCGAAAACAAATGAAAAGCAATAGAGCGAGCAGTGTAAATGGCGTTGAGCAAGCTGACCCATACACGGATAGCACATTTGTAAGTATACATATCTCTGATTTTAAAAATAATAATGCACTTCATGAAATAAAAGTTTTTATGCAGCAACTTTACAGTTACACAGACGAACAAACATGCAAAAATACCACCCAGAACACAGATGACAAACAAAAACATTCTCCTGAAGAGGAAAGATTATTGGCGGAAATAGAGTACTTTCGTGAAAAGGCAGGATATTATAAAATGCAAAAAAATCTTGTAGCAATTCAAGCAAAAAAGATTAAATACGAACTCGATCATTTATAACAACATTAATCCCTGTTTTCCGGCATCGATTGTAATATCCAGACCACAGAGATATCTAGCAAATCTCTTTTGCGATATCTTAAATATTTAGAAAATCAAATAAAGTGATTGCTCGGAACAAGTTCTCTTAAAGCTGGGTTCCGTAAGGTTGCTACAAAATGCAATTAGTAGATATAAATATGTACTTGTATAGTATATTAATCATTAAATTAAGCACCATATAATAATAATTAATACACCATATATTGATATTCAGACGTTATTGTATACAAATCGAGCCCTAAAATGCGGTTTACACTGGTTTTCTGGTCGGTTTTTGTCGTTGCACTGCTTTGTACCTTAAAATACAAGGTGTATATGGATCGAATAGCTATTTAAGCGGTGGAAAGAAAAAAACGACCAGAAACCCGACCCGTATAAGTTATCCTTAAAGGCTGTTTTACACTATTCGATTTTTTGACATTCGACTGCGACAAATACAGGTTTTCGATAAACGATAAAAATAGCCAGATCAATCTACCCATGTTAGAGCCACGAGCCACTTGCACAAAAGCCGATAACGACTAATCGGTGATAACCCATTAATGACAACGTCTGATATATCATACGCAAAAACAGCTGTTTTTAAAAAAATGCCAAAAATCCGCTATATCGTAAAAGCTATTAAGCTGGAATTATTGGTGATGTTTGTCGTAACGCTGTAGTCGTATCCCTAACGCAACCCTATGCGATACATTTTTATCGATTATTGGTGCGGTAACCGTAAACAGCTGATTGACTGCAAAAACTCAGCTATGAACACAATCTTAATTAATATTTTCTTAAAAAATGTAAAATGATAACTCACCAAATAGCAAAAACCAATAAATTCGAAAAATTAATGCAAAACAAATAAATTAAATGAACAAAAAAGGTAATCAGCTGTTTACGTTACCGCGGAAAACCAAAAACCAATTGGTTGGCTACGATCCGGTTACGATATGGCACCAATAATCGATTGCATTAAATCCCATAAGGTTGGTCGAATCAGCTGATTGGATACGACTACAGCGTTACGACAAACATCCAGCTTTACTGTCTGCATAGTGAGTGAGAGTGAAGGGTTAACTCAATAACAAAGCTTTTAGTTTACCCAAGGCAAATTCAACAAGGTAGAATTGACAACTGAAATATTTGGTTTTTGTATGAGTTCTTCCTTCAAAAAAAATGTAAACAAGCATGTAAACGACAGTCGGGCAGTACCGCAAGGGAGTACCGCAGTGTACCGGGGTCATATCCGGCCAAGGACTGTCAACTTCGGCATCACTCCCCAAAACCTTCGGGGAGTGTTTTGCTGTTAACAACAACAACAACAACATTTACCACCCAAATTGGAAAAATTAGATAGCATTTGCTCAGGCCAAAAAATTATCAATACCGCGAATTATGCTAGCCCAAACAGTAACGGAGTAACTTTGGCCACTTTGGAATCTACCTCTTTTCGGACCTTTGCATTATAAAAATAGCGAGTATTGAATATTTGTCGATTTCCGTCGCTGGCACCACAAGAAGGTTGTCGCCAGAGTGTCACTGAAACTGGGGGATTGGTTTCCATTAGGTGTTTTTTTTTTACTGAAGTCAAACCCAGGGTACCGTCTTACCAAGGAAAATATGTATCCGCGAAATGAAGTAATCAATTTATAAAAAAAAAGTACAAACTTGTTTGGATTTTGAAACGGTTTCGATTTTTTTATTAAAATAATGGTACGATTTATATTTTTGGGTTCGAGAAATTAATCGGCTTCGCTGTTGCTATTGTAAGAGGGACGTGACTGACCAAACAGAGTTGTACGGTCTATGCGTCTATGCTCTCACAGCTGCCGAACCACCTTGTGGTACTATTCCAATTGCCGATTTCATCCAACTCGTGGTCGAAATGGGTTTTAGTCGCCTCTTGCGACAGGCATTCCACCACGGGCATATTCTAAACCCCTAGCCCGCAGAGGTCATGAATCGACTTTAATCGCTTACAGTTTCGTTTTCTAATGCTGAAGGAGTACACACTCCGTCAAGCCAGCGAAAAGTGGCAACAATCCCCAGGGTGCCGGACATCCAAACAAACCTGGCCAAAATGGGATCATAAAAGATCTAGAGACATTCACGCCCTAAGAAGGAGAGAGATCTCCATATTAATAGGTGTTTTAACTGGGCACTGCCTTATTAGGAGGCACGCAGAAAGGCTAAGTGTGCCCTGCCGACGTTGCTGTAGGAGCTGCAAAGATGATGAGGAAGAGGAAACGGTGTAACTGCCCGGCTTTAAGCGGCGCGAGAACGGCGTTTTTGGGAGTTCCCTTCCTGTATAGCCTAAGCCAGATCGCGGAACTGGACTCTATTTAAACGTGCAAGGAACTGAGGCAAGCGGTATTGTATTTATATGGCGCAATTTTCTATTAATTCACGCTATTGGAAAAATCTTAAACAAAACGGGTTAATATTTTTTTTCATTTGACGGGAAAACTCCTACAGAAAAGAGAGAACAGTCAAGATCAACTATTACTTTGTTTAATATACTTTAAGTTTACCGTTTGAAGCTCTGTTGTTTATGTTTTTCGGGCTAATTCTTGTAGTGATTTTTGGAAAAGTGAAAAATGGCACGCAGGTGAGTTTTATATTAAAAAAAATAAGAAAGAACAACATTTTCTAAATAAAAATGTGCATGAAGTAAAAAGTGAAACCCCAAAATACATAAAAAAAATAAGTTGCAGTGAAAAACTTGCCTTTAAAAATGTTTTAGCTATTCGTAGATAACTGAAGTATTACATATATGATAACTGCGTATGTTTTATACGTAAACGCGAACCCAGTTTTTGTTAATTGGAAATTCGTACATAATATCTGTTTATAGACAAGCAACCACTGAGGAAATAGTTGGATATTAATAATATATAATACGTTTCACGTATTGCCGGTTCTGCGAGAACGGTATTTGTACTTGTACATTACCCTTCGTACCGAAACGACCCGGGTTGTTTTTTTTTTATAATGACCCGGCCAAGAGCAATACATTTCGAAGTGACCCTGTCTAACGCGTCACGATTCCCTAACCTATTGTCATCCCCGGAACAGCCCCTTGCAGCACGGCTGCTTCTTATTCTCTTATTTTCAGATTATCAGTTACGATTCAGTTTTAGATTTCTCTTGTATTGCCTTTACCTTCTTATGTTGCCTTTTTATATTTCCTTCAAGCCATCTCACCGCACACTCTTCCTTATATTGCCTTCCACACTTGCCATATTGCCTCCACCGCGAATCGAACTAACCACATATTGAATGCTGAACACAGGTGCTTACCATCGAGCCATCGGGTACTTCTGCTTCTCAGCGTATAATTGTTCTACATGATGTCTGCTGATGATGATGCAAGATTTCCCTTTGAAAATATTAATAAGTCAAATCTTCTTGTTAGGAACCCTAAGATCGTCTTATTAACACATAAAATTATGCGGAAATATGTTTTCCCTTTGAAAACATTAATAAGTCAAATCTTCTTGTTAGGAACCCTAAGGGCCGCTTGCATAAAAGCTGATAACGACTAACCGGAGTTTAATTGACGTATTTTGTATGGTTAGCTGTCAAGTTAATCACCGATTAGGCTTAATCGGCTTTTATGCAAGTGGCCCTAAGATCGTCTTATTAACACATACAATTATGCGGAAATCAGTTAATAAGTTAGATCTTCTTGTTAGGAACCCTAAGATCGTCTTATTAACACATACAATTATGCGGAAATCAGTTAATAAGTCAGATCTTCTTGTTAGGAACCCTAAGATCGTCTTATTAACACATACAATTATGTGGAAATCTGTTAATAAGTCAAATCTTATTGTTAGGAACCCTAAGATCATCTTATTAAAATAAGAAGTTTTTCTCTTTCAGCTTTTTTTCAATATTTTGACAGAAATTTCGAGAAGATTTTCTTATTAATAACACATATAAAAAGAAATCGCAAAGAAAAAAGAAGAAATTGCACTTGATAATATCAATAAGAATTTCCTCATTAAACCAAATAGATTTGCGTATGGTTTTTTTTTCGTTTCCGCCGTCTTGACTACCCCTGAGCCTGGAAACCGTTCATAAAGACAATCTTATTAATTTTATTAGGCATTTTTGGCTCTGTGTACGGATCAGCGAAAGTTGTGATTTTCACGGATCACCAACCTCTCACTTTCGCATTGAGCAACAAAAACCACAATGGGAAAATGAAGAGATGGAAATGTATCCTTGAGGAATACAACTACGAAATGAAGTACAAGCCAGGGAAAACGAACGTCGTAGCAGACGCACTCTCTAGACCTCCACTGACTGATATTAACGTCCTGTTTACCACTGACCACAGCGACGAAAGTTCCGCACACCTACTCATCCCAGCCACGGAAGCACCAATAAATGCTTTCAAAAATCAATTATTCTTATTATTCAGTAACGAAGACAGTTACAAGTTTGAACTACCATTTCCCAGTTTTCACAGACACACAATTACGAAACAAGACTATTCTACACAGGACATTATTGACATATTTAAACGATACATTGACCCAGCACTAATCAACGGACTATACACTACAGAAAATCTGACGGGCAAAATTCAGGAGATATACCCACTTCATTTCTCAAATATTAAAATCCGCTTCACGCAAACCCTACTACAAGACATAACCCCGAATTACAAGAAAGAAATAGTATCAGAAAATAGTTAATAGGACAACAATAAAAACTGTATCAGGACGAACCGTTCACAAAGGACTGATAAAAAATTGAACAATTTCTTTCAGGCAAAAGGGACTATTTCGGACTTCTAATCATCTCCACCATATTTACAACCTCACTATCGGACGTGAAAATTTTAGACTACAGTAAAGCACAATTAGTCACAATAGACAACGGACAAGCGAAAATACAAGACGGTACCTTCAGACTTATTCACATCATTGACTTAGAAAAATACGAGAAATTTTTGACCGAGACTTATGACGAAATGACAAACCAAATCCCCAAAGACAACCTCCTATATCCCATTCTTAAACATGAAACCCTTCAAACCTTCGATATCCTAAATACCCTAAAACCTATAAGTTATAATAAAAATAAGAGATCAATCGATATCTTGGGAACGGCATGGAAATATATTGCCGGATCTCCAGATCATGAAGATTTGAAAATAATAGATAACAATTTGAATAACTTAAACGAAAATAATGATAATCAAATATTAATAAACAATTTATTCGAAAAACGTTTAAACAATGTTACTAACATAGTTAATAAGATGTTAAATACAATCCGAAAAGATGATAATGTTTTGATTGAAATTCTAGTAAATTTACAAAATAAAATGAGACTATTGAAAGAAGAATTAATAAATATAAGATACGCCATACAATGGGCAAAAAATAATGTAGAAAACTCTCTAATACTAAGCAAAGAAGAAATCGAATTATCAATAAATAAATTAAAAAGGGAAAAAATAACATTTGAAAATGCCGAAGAAGCATTAAATTTATCAGAAGTAAATGTATTAAGAAAAAACATGAAAATTGTATACATGGTAAAAATACCTCTAACATTAGAAGAATTATTATACGACCGATAAAAAGACCAAACAATATTGTTATTAAAACTGAATTTAAAGAAATATTAAAAGGAATAAATAAAATGTATGGAATAAAAAATAAATGCGAAGCCTATAGTCACGTAACAATTTGCAAAGAAACAAATTTGGTAGATTTAGATACAGATTTATGTATAGCTAGGATTATTAATAGCCTAAATTCAACATGCTCGACAACCAATGGCCACCAAGTCCCTACGTTAGAATAAATAAGATCAGGAGTAATATTGGAGGACGATCATACTTAAGAGGGGAGGAGTCAACACAGCACTTCACAAATTCTAAAATGTTCAATAACCCCGTAAGTTAGCGACATGCTTCCGGTCAATTTATCAGTAAAGCGGGCTACCCACCTGCCAAGAAATGTCAAACTCCATATAAAAAAACGCTCAAGAAATGGTCAAGAACTGTTTTCACACGTCAAATTTTCTTGAGCCAATACTCAGCTCATAAGAAAAAATACTACAATTATCGATGGTTGGCAACGCCGGTTTACCTCAAGAAATAAATATGCTCGTATATATTTCTTGAGGTAAACGTGCAGATCCACAGCAAAGGTGAGTACATATTGCGTTACACATGTTTTATACATTTTTATAAGAGTAATTTGCAAAAAAATGGAAATTTTGGTAAACGTCAAAATTTCTTGACCAGGCACAAGAAATATATGCTCGTTTTTTTCTTGAGGCATTTCTTGGCAGGTGTGTAGCCCGCTTAAACGCTGATTATGCGTCTGAAGAATCGGCGTAAACAACCGTCAGCACTAATCGGCGCAAACAACAGTCAGCAATCAACAATTGATCCATTTAATAAGAAATTGGTTGTCAGCAAATTAATAACAAGAAGCTAGGTGTAAAGTAATATTAAAAGTAATTGTTAATTAATCTTAAGTTTTGCTCGAACGAATAAAGTATCGACAGCGGACATAGTTCACTCGCTCTTTTTAAAAAATGAATTTAACGAGGTAAATCTTTAACTTATATTTTGTGAGAACGTATTAAAATCGAACTTCAGTTAGTCCCCTATTTTGTGCAAAAGCTTTTTGCTTGTAGGTTTATGTCTGTGGGTTTCTGACTTGGATTTTATTCTCAGTTCGGTTATAGCAAGGAATTTGCATCAAATGAGAGTGTACGCTACACTCTGCATTTATTGATAGCAATTTCAATTAATACATCAATTCTGTAAGCTGTATCTAGTCACTAATAGAGACATTTCGTGGTCTATTTCATATTTGATACAATTTGGTATTCAGTAAGCTGCCTCACATCTCTAGTCTCAATAAAGAGTCACTAATTTGTCATCTGCTTGTAGGCAGGTAACAAACGAAATTAATTAAAGAAAAGTTACTAAAAAATTGAAAAAAAAAAGAAAAAAATGAATTTACGAATAAGTATTTATATATTTAAAAAAAGTTAATTAAATTTTAAAAAATTAAATAAAAAAATAAAAATTTACTGTTCGCGGACCGGCACTTGAACCTACGACCTCCCGCGTCATAATCCGGACGCTTAACGCCTGGGCTACATCGACATCTGTAGGGCGAGTGTCAAATGCGTTACTTAAAATTTATGCAATTTTTGTATTCACCACACCTTAAAATGAGCGAGAGAGAGACTATGGTAGATTTCTTGTGACTTTCTCTTATAGAATACCGGAATCATCTCAAGTCACAAAAATTGTATCTAATGAAATATCTCAAATTTAGTGACTTGATATGAGACAGAATTACAGAATACTGGTATAAGATTTTAGAATTTCCTTTGTTTGGCAAAAATTAGTTTTATACATGTTAGTGTATAAGTGAATTAATTTGTACAATAACCGTGCAAAGCGGATCTGCCCCTAGAAATAAATACTGTTATTTTATATTTTTTTATACAAAGGTATAGGGAAGAAAACTAATAGAGCTCTGTTAGGTAGGCACTCCCAAACCCCAAACTTAAAATTTTATTTTCGTTTCACAATTTTTAAATCGTTTAGTTGTATTGATCCAATAACCGGCTTTGAGGCAGGACGTTTTGTCATTGGTATTATGTATGTAAAAATCTTTAATAAATTTGTACCTTGATTTTGTTGTAAAAATGGAAATGATGAGATATAGAATTTCTTGGCGGGATGTGAAGATGGTATGATGACGAGGTAAGTCAGGAGTCTGGGGCGTAAAAAGGGAGATCGCTAGGCGGTTTAAAGATGCGAGCGGTCCAAGGTAGGGTGGGCTTCCTGTGGTCGAAGAGGTGTGTGAAGGAAGATAAATTTAAATACATATGTGTACGTCCGGCTCTTGGTGGCGGGTTGAGAACCACTGCCCATCTAATACTGAGCTAGCCAGGGAACCACCAGGAGCCAAATGTACGTGTACGTGACAATGTACAGGAAGCAAATACGTCCCGCTCCACTAAAACTAAAAAAAGCAAAAAAAAATTCGTCGAAAGTGGTCGAAGATAGCACTAAAAGTGAAGGTGCAAGCACCGGAATACGCATTCATACTGAAGTGATTGTAACAGATATTGTGGATACAGATTTAAGCCCATTACAACTTTTTAAACAAGTTTTCGACGATGAATTTATGAATTATGTGCTAACAGAAACCATAAAATACGCTGTAAGCAAAGGTGATGAAACGTTTACTCTAAAGGGTCGAATACATAAAGCTTTGTTAACCTCGCCTGACATTTGCTACCTCAAAACTTTGCGTCCAACTTCAGAGGTATGCTACAATGAACGCCTTGACGCTTCTCTTTTATACATTTGTTTTCGTTATTTATTTCTTTGCATTCAGAGTGGTTTTTGGTTAATTTCTTAATTTAATAGAGAATAAATGAATTAATTATTATTTCCACCAACTTTTTATTCTTTAATTAAAGCAAAGTCATCAACATCTGATTGTCAAAGCGAGCAAAGCAAGCAAAATTTGAGAGTTTGCCAAATTTTAACCTTGCTTCAACTTTGAGGTCTCCAATTTGCCATGCTTGTTTTAAATACGTATACTGAACTTTTCTGTCAAAGTCAAAGTTTGAGGTAAAGTCAAAATAAAGCTTTATGTAACTGACTCTTAAGTCTTGATGAACTATACACATACTTTGGTATCCTCATACTGAGCGGATACAATAAGGTGAGTTTCTTGACCCGCAACTACCCTTGCCTACTGTCTAAAATATATTTCTTTTAGAGTGTATTGGGGTGTGGTTGCTGTGTGACCTTGCCCAATCCCGACTCTTGCTTCTCGTTCGTACACTCTGGGCAACGTGAGCTATCTAGGCTCGCGACAGAAAGAGATGGAGCCCCGGTGGGGCCACTCTGACATACTTGGTTTAAGGGCTCACCGAGGTCTTTTGCGCAGCGTCTGTTCACCATGAGGTGCGGCTTTAAGCGGGCGTCTGTCTTGAAGCAAGCGGGTGTAAATATTCTCCAAAAACCCCAAAACGGGTAGTGCACTGGGCTTGGGACCCGCCTCGTAAAAAACTTAATTCCAATGAAAACTAATGTACCAAAGCCTCGGATAAGAACCCCTTTAATGTTGATGACCCGGCAAAACGAATTATGGACTACGAGAAGGATATTAGGGCATGTACGTGGAATGTCCGGACCCTTTCTAGGGAGCGTACCGCTGTCCGACTGGTTGATGTCCTCGCGAACGCAAAGGCTGACATCACCGCCCTGCAGGAAATGCGATGGAGGGGGCAAGGAAAGACGACCATCGGTCCTTGTGACGTATACTACAGTGGCCAGACACGCGGCAAAGCGCGTGGTGCAGGATTTGTGGTGGGAAAGAGACTTCGCCGCCAAGTACTAGCGTTCACTCCTGTGGACGAGCGTCTCGCTGCGATCCGCATCAAGGCAACGTTTTTCAATATAACATTTATCTGCGCCTATGCGCCGACTGAGGAGACGGACGACGCAAAGAAGGACTCCTTCTACGATACACTTGAACAAGCCTACGATCGCTGCCCCCTGCATGATATCAAAATCGTGCTCGGTGACTTTAATGCCAAGGTGGGCAAGGAAGGAGTCTTTGGTCCTACAGTTGGAAAATTCAGTCTCCACGATACTACATCAACCAACGGCACTAGGTTGATTGACTTCGCCGCTTCCCGCAATATGCTCATGAGTAGTACCAGGTTCCAGCATAAGCGAATACACCAAGCCACCTGGCCTGATCAAAGAACAAGAAACCAGATTGATCATGTCATGATCGACGGCAGACATAGCTCCACCGTTCTAGACGTGCGTACCCTACGCGGTCCCAATATCGACTCGGACCATTATCTTGTTACAACCAAGATACGCACACGCTGCAGCGAAGAAAGTACGCACATTAACGGAAAGAAAGTTTCACGTCGAGAAGTTGCGCGTGACACAGACAGCTGATAATTTCTCCACTCGACTCTCACACCTGCTATCGGAGAGCAATCCTCGACCTAACGATGTGACCGAGCAATGGAAGCATATCTCTCACTCATTACGTACCGCCGCTGAAGCCACTATAGAGTTTCAGCGAGCCCGCAAGAACAACTGGTACGATGAGGAATACACCACAGCCTCGGACAAAAAGGACGCTGCATACAGGGAGACGTTGCGAACGGGCGCAACCCGCAGTGTATGGCAACGCAATCGTGAGGCGAAGAAGGAAGAGAGACGCCTTTTCAGAAAAAAGAAACGTGAGGCCGAAAGGCGTGAGTGTGAGGAGCTTGAGATGCTGGCTGACAGGAACGATGCCCGAAAATTCTATGAAAAGATCCGGCGGATGACGGAAGGTTTAAAGACCGGGGCAAGTTCCTGTAAGGACAATAATGGCGCCCTGGTAACTGACGTACAGAATGTACTTAAGTTATGGAGGGAGCAGTTCTCCTCATTGCTAAATTGCGAGGGAGACGTTGAACCCGATACCCCAATCCCTGACGATAGAAAGGTCGTCCCTCCACCTGACTATGAAGAAGTGAGGATAGCTATATCCCGGCTCAAAAACAACAAAGCGCCTGGAAAAGACGGACTACCCACCGAGCTGTTCAAACACGGAGGCGAAGAGCTGGTAAAAAGCATGCATCAGCTCTTATGCAGAATATGGTCAGACGAGTGCATGCCTCCAGATTGGAATTTAAGTGTGCTCTGCCCAATCCACAAGAAAAGCGATCCCGCTAACCCCACCAACTACCGCGGAATCAGTCTTCTTAATATCGCATATAAGGTTCTTTCTAGCGTATTGTGTGAAAGACTGAAGCCCATCGTGGACAAACTGATTGGACCTTATCAGTGTGGCTTTAGACCTGGTAAGTCTACCATCGACCAGATTTTCACGATACGCCAAATCCTGGAGAAGACCCATGATAAAAGAATCAATGTCGATTTTAAAGCCGCTTGTGATAGCGCAAAAAGGAGTTGCCTTTATACCGCCATGTCTGAATTTGACTTCCCTGCAAAGCTTATACGGCTTTGCCAAATGACGCTGAGCAATACCAACAGCTTCGTCAGAATCGGGAAGGACCTCTCTGAGCCATTTGAAACCAAACGAGGCTTCAGACAGGGCGACTCGCTTTCGTGCGATTTCTTCAACCTGATGCTGGAGAAGATAATTCGAGCAGCAGAGGTAAACCGCAATGGCACAATCTTCTACAAGAGCGTGCAATTGCTGGCGTATGCCGATGATATTGATATCATTGGCCTTAACAACCGCGCCGTAAGCGCTGCGTTCTCTGGGCTGGATAAAGAAGCGAAAAAAGTGGGTCTTGCGGTGAACGAGGACAAGACGAAGTATCTGCTGTCATCAAAGAAAGAATCGGCGCACCTGGCAGCCTTGGCAGCCAAGTCACCGTTGATGGCTACAAGTTTGAAACGGTGAGAGATTTCGTATATTTGGGAACCAGAATTAACACCGAAAATAATATCAGTCTAGAAATCCAACGGAGAATCACTCTTGCCAACAAGTGTTACTTTGGACTAAGTAAGCAATTGAGAAGTAAAGTCCTCTCTCCGCAAACAAAGATCACGCTCTATAAGTCTCTTATCATACCAGTCCTGATGTACGGCTCGGAATCATGGACAGTGTCCAGAGAAGATGAGATGGCCCTTGGACTATTTGAGAGAAAAGTTCTCCGGAAGATTTATGGTCCTTCCCGTGATGCCAACGGCGAGTATCGAAGGAAATTTAACGATGAGCTCTACGAGCTTTACGCAGACCTGACCATAGTTCAACGGATTAAAGCCCAAAGGCTCCGCTGGCTGGGTCATGGTATGCGAATGGAAAAAGAAGCTCCAGCACAGAAAGTTTTACTATCGACACCCGAATTCGGCAGCAGAGGAAGGGGGAGGCCTCGACTGAGATGGAAACAACAGGTGGAGGATGACTTGTACTCCCTTGGGGTTTCCAATTGGCGTCAGTTATCGCTATAAAGGAATGACTGGCGTGCTTTGATACGAAACGGCCAAAATCGCCTAGGCGGTTAAGCGTCATTATGACGCAAGCCAAGATTAGTTAGTCAGTTAGGTCCCAGCTACTCGGATGTATTGGGAGACGGAAAACGATGTGTATAACCATTTGGTGGCGGGTTCAAAGGCTCTAAACAAATTTGAAAAAATTCATCGTTTCCTTCATTTCAACGATAATTCACAAATTGATGTGAACAATAAAGCTTTCAAAGTTCAACCTATTCTGGATCACCTAAATACGAAATTCAAAGAGCTTGGAAAACCCTTTGGAACCTCATTTTCTGTGGATGAGTCAATGGAACCCTATTTTGGTAAGCATTCTTTCAAGCAGTTTATACGAGGAAAACCTATTCGCTATGGATATAAAATGTGGTGCCTGACAACTTCAGAAGGATATTTGTTAAACTTCGATTTATACTCGGGGAAAAATACAATTAGATCTAATGAGACCTTAGGTTTATGTGTTACAAAGAACTTATGCTTTGGGATAGTTCCCGAACACAGCACGGTGTTTCTAGATAACTATTTCAATAGTTTTAAATTACACAGGCCGACAAGAAATTTGACCATAAACCAGACCATACTTTCCTAAAGGTTTTCGATGCGCTGAATTCAAATCTGGATGCAGAGTTGCTCTATCACGTGCAAAGTGCAAAAAACACCGTTTTTGCCTATTTTTGAGGTTATATATATACGACAGATTTTTTTTTTTTTTAAAGCAAACATTGCATCTTAAAGAAGAAGTCTTCCTCTTACGAATGGCGTTGAGTTTGCTCAAATATCTTTTTTTTTCGCTAAAGACCCTCATACAGTTCCGTGTGAACGTGAGCGTGAATGAGTGGAGACTTTCTATTGCGTACGCAAAGGAAAAAATTCCAAATCAATTCTTTTGTGCGTTCACGCACATCTGTCAAATGACTTCAACTCTCCAAAAAATGTAAAAAAAAATCACAGTTTGGCGTGGTAATTGCCAAATTTCAACACTCACTTGCGAAGGGCTTGTGTCACTTTGCGTTCGCACACAATTCACTGCGAGATAGTAAAATAAGCATTTCAAAGCATATTTAACACTTTCACTTAAGTTTAAATGCAGTAATATCAAAGATATTTTAGTTGTTTATCCACTTACGGATGATTTTTTTTGGAAAAGTGGAGTAATATCAACATATTACACAAAAGAAAATTGTTCACGCTAAAAAACAAGTGTATATAGGGCTTAAGAATCGAATTTTGATATAAGAAAAGATCATACCAAAAGCAAGGAAAGGAGTAATGTGTCGCTCAATTTTTATTTGAAGTTGAAAAAACAAATTGTTTTTCATTGCGTTTTACGTCACGGGACGATTCGGTTTTATGAAAAAATAGTTGTAAAAAATAAAATTATATAAAAATAAATATCAAATTATAATTAATTATATAAATCTCAAATTTGTTGTGTTGCTGGCGTCAACTAATTCAAATAATAAATAATTTAATAATTAAGTGTGTATCGTTATTGTCGTATTATTTAGTTGCGCCAAGTTATTGCTTCTTAACACTTGTCCTGTATTCAAAAAAATTACGTACGTGACATAAGTGGGTCATTTTTGCCCAATGGACGAATTAATAGGTTTTTTATTTATTTTATTTCAAGATTTGAAGTATTTTTTTTAATTTATAAATAATAAAATTCAATTAAGGAATTACAAATAGGTGTTCTTAGGGTTATTTTGAGCAACTAGTACATATAAACTTACTCCTATATTCAAAAAAAGTAACGTACCTGACATACACTGTTGGACAAAATAAAGTGCAAAAGTACCCATTTGGAAGTCAGTGCGTTTTTTTGCTGGCAATAACTTACTTACTAGAACAACTGGTACGATGAGGAATGCAAAACTGCCTCGAAAAAAAAGGACGCTGCCTACAAGGAGACGTTGCGAACGGGCGCAACCCGCAGTGTATGGCAACAATATCGTGAGGCAAAGAAGGAAGAGAGACGCCTTTTCAGAAAAAAGAAAAGTGAGGCCGAAAGGCGTGAGTGTGAGGAGCTTGAGATGCTGGCTGGCAGGAGTGATGCCCGAAGATTCTATGAAAAGATCCGGCGGATGACGGAAGGTTTTAAGACCGGGGCAAGCTCCTGTAAGGACAATAATGGCGACCTGGTAACCGACGTACAAAGTGTACTTAAATTATGGAGGGAGCACTTCTCCTCACTGCTAAATTGCGAGGGAGACGTCGAACCCGATACCCCAATCCCTGACGATGGAAAAGTCGTCCCACCACCTGACTATGATGAAGTGAGGATAGCTATATCCCGGCTCAAAAACAACAAAGCGCCTGGAAAAGACGGACTACCCGCCGAGCTGTTCAAACACGGAGGCGAAGAGCTGGTAAAAAGCATGCATCAGCTCTTATGCAGAATATGGTCAGACGAATGCATGCCTCCGGATTGGAATTTAAGTGTGCTTTGCCCAATCCACAAGAAAGGCGATCCCGCTAACCGCACCAACTACCGCGGAATTAGTCTTCTTAATATTGCATATAAGGTTCTTTCTAGCGTGTTGTGTGAAGGGCTGAAGCCCATCGTAGACAAACTGATTGGACCTTATCAGTGTGGCTTTAGACCTGGTAAGTCTACCATCGACCAGATTTTCACGATACGCCAAATCCTGGAGAAGACCCATGATAAAAGAATCGACACACACCATCTCTTTGTAGATTTCAAAGCCGCTTTTGACAGCGCAAAAAGGAGTTGCCTGTATGCCGCCATGTCTGAATTTGACTTCCCTGCAAAGCTTATACGGCTTTGCCAAATGACGTTGAGCAATACCAACAGCTCCGTCAGAATCGGGAAGGACCTCTCTGAGCCATTTGAAACCAAACGAGGCTTCAGACAGGGCGACTCCCTTTCGTGCGATTTCTTCAATCTGATGCTGGAGAAGATAATTCGAGCAGCAGAGCTAAACCGCAATGGTACAATCTTTTACAAGAGCGTGCAATTGCTGGCGTATGCCGATGATATTGATATCATTGGCCTTAACAACCGCGCCGTAAGCGCTGCCTTCTCTGGACTGGATAAGGAAGCGAAAAAAGTGGGTCTTGCCGTGAACGAGGACAAGACGAAGTATTTGCTGTCATCAAAGAAAGAATCGGCGCACCTGCGCCTTGGCAGCCATGTCACTGTTGATAGTTACAAATTTGAAACTGTGAGGGACTTCGTCTATTTGGGAACCAGTATCAACACCGAAAATAATATCAGTCTAGAAATCCAGCGGAGAATCACTCTTGCCAACAAGTGCTACTTTGGACTGAGTAGGCAATTGAGAAGTAAAGTCCTCTCTCGAAGAACAAAGATCACGCTCTATAAGTCTCTCATCATACCTGTCCTGATGTATGGCTCAGATTCATGGACAATGTCAAGAGAAGATGAGATGGCCCTTGGAGTATTTGAGAGAAAAGTTCTCCGGAAGATTTATGGTCCTTCCCGTGATGCCAACGGCGAGTATCGAAGGAAATTTAACGATGAGCTGTACGAGCTCTACGCAGATCTGACCATAGTCCAGCGAATTAAAGCCCAAAGACTCCGCTGGCTGGGCTATGTTATGCGAATGGACAAAGAAGCTCCAGCACAGAAGGTTTTCCTATCGTCGCCTGAATTCGGCAGCAGAGGAAGGGGGAGGCCTCGACTGAGATGGAAACAACAGGTGGAGGATGACTTGAACTCCCTTGGGGTTTCCAATTGGCGTCAGTTATCGCTAAAAAGGAATGACTGGCGTGCTTTGATATGCAACGGCCAAAATCGCTTAGGCGGTTAAGCGCCAATAAATGATGATGATGAATAACTTACCAAATCCACTACAACGCATTTCTGCTGTGGACTATAATGGTCCCTACAAAAAAATTTAATACATCTTTATAAATTGTACACGTCTAGGATAACTAAAACGTCAAAGAAGCTAGTGGGCCATACAAGCAAGTGGACAAAATAAAGTGCAAAACGATTGTTATAGCGAAATTTGTAGCTGCCAAATTGTTTTTGTGATTAGGATTGTTGGTAAATATAAAACGAGATATGCTAAAGCATATTAGAGGCGCAATTTTAATATTGCGTATTCATGGACTTACAGTTTTTCATAATGAAACTGTTGCTAAAATTGGTTAAAGATTTGGTGGTAAACAATCGTGCTGGAGGCCAGATTTATGAAAAACTCGCTGAAAAGTGTAGTATTTCCATTTCGGAAGCGAGAACAGTCTTGGAAAACTACACTGGAAGACCGAAAAGTCGTTATTGTAGCTAAAAAATATCAACTTAATTTGGTGAGAGAAATAGAAGAAGCCACGAAACTGAAATATCCCCGCGTACACAGTGCAGAAAAGGCCGGTTGAAGAAGATTCAAAAGTTATTTCTCAAAGAAAATGCTCTTCTTTGCGTGTAGCAAATATTAAGATACGTCTGTGGTTTGCGAAAAGGATGTTAGTGTGCCGGAATCGGTCTGGAATCAAGTTATTTGGTCAAGCGAGCCGATATTTGGGCTGAAAATTCGATTCCAGAACGATTCTGGCATACTAACATACCACATGTTTCGTAATATTTGCTACACGCAAAGAAGAGCATTTTCTTTGAGAAATAACTTTTGAATCTTTTTGTATAAGACGGGCAGAAACGCGTTGTAGTGGATTTGGTAAGTTATTGCCCACAAAAAAACGCACTGAGTTCCAAATGGGTACTTTTGCACTTTATTTTGTCCAACAGTGTAAGTGGGTCATTTTTGCCCAATGAACTAATAAATAAATTTCGATTTTATTTCAAGCTTTCAAGTACTTTTTTAGTTTGAAAATAATAAAATTCAAATAAATAAGTACAAAAACATGTTATTAGGGCTATTTTGAGCAACTAGTACATATACACTTACTCTTTTTACTATAGGGCAATTTTGACCCACTTATACAATATACGCAACTATTTCTACCCAGTCTATCTACATCTAAACAAACCCTTTTTTTCAAGTATAGTTTGATTAAATAATAAAAGTCGGGAAGTTTCAACAGGTTATTGGGCAATTTTGACTCACTTATACAGGATAAGTGTTAATGTATAGCAAACGTCATTGGTATCGGTTAATAAAAAAACAACAAACTTTTAAAATTATAAAGGGGCGTGAATTTAAGAAGAAATGTATTCTAAAGAAAGTAAATAAACGAAATAATTTGGAACAGATTAATGGTAAACAAATAATTAACTGTAACACTTTATTCTCAGAAATTCATGTTTTTAATCATTTTTAATTACAGCAACTATGCTGCAGCCGTAAAGCCACATAACAGTTTTCATATTATCAAGAATATTGAAAAGACCACCAATCAGTCTGAATTGTTGTTGCCGCCACTGTAATTGAATATTCGTTGACCACGCATTTTGTTTAATAAATTATTGTTATAATTGGTGTTTCACAAATAACAATGTACAACAAAATTGAAGTTTTTGTAAATCTCAACAGTTTCTGACGCTTTTTGGTGTGCTGAATCCGAATATGAAGTCAGATTTTTCGGTCATCCTAGGTTTTTCACCAAATGGTGCGTTGTAAAGAGATCGATAGTTGTAAAAAAATTTTTTTTTAATAACTTAACAATTTTTCTGCGGTCAAGAAACTATAGTTTAATTTTGGTTTTTATATTTGACGGCATTAGGGTGATTCAAATAAAAATCTTACCTCCTAAAAAGTAAGATATTGTTGACAAAATAAGCCCTGCAAAAAATTTGGTCTGTAACTTAACCCTTAAGCTACATTTACACTGCACCAAATGCGTCACTTTTGGCCAAGTTTTTTCGAGACCGTTCATTCGCAGATTGAATTAGATCACCAAATTAGGTCAAATTAAATTAAATTCGTCTAATTTGGCAAACAAATTCATTCTGCGGACAAATATTCTCGAAATAACTTCGCCAAATGCGACGCATTTTTCAAATTGATTTTTCTCATATTTTTTGCAATTTAAAAAAAAAAAACCTTTACATATTCTTAAAGTGGAGGCTTTGAAGTTTCCAAAACGATAAGCCGCGTGCGGTTATCTTAATTATTAAAATAATTACAGCCATTTCAAAATGACTGAGTTTTGTACCGTTGCACACACATATACAGTAACACATAATACCTAAATCTAGTCATTTTTAAATGGCTGTAATTATGGCCGAAAAAAAAGCCATCCCTAAAGGTTGTTGTGGTTGTTGTTGTTGTTGTTGTTGTTAACAGCAAAACACTCCCCGAAGGTTTTGGGGAGTGATGCCGAAGTTGACAGTCCTTGGCCGGATATGACCCCGGTACGCTGCGGTACTCCCTAGCGGTACCGCCCGACTGTCGTGGTAGCGATTTGGTATGACCAGTGGAACCTTCTAGGTCATGTCATCCCTCCATCCGTGAGGAAGAAGAAGATGGGTAATGAGAGGTGAGAGGAATCATATCCGTAGATCAACCATCGAGTAGCACGTCGTTACCTATGTGCATATTAGTCGCCTCTTACGACCGGTATGCCTACCTCGGGCATATTCTAAACCCCTAGCTCGCAGGGGCATGAAATTCTAATCCCTAAAGGTTAAGTTACAGCGCTAATTTTTTGCAGGGCTTATTTTCTCATCAATACTCAAATTTTCAGAGGGGTAAGACCGAAAGAAAGACAATTTTTTTTTTTATTTGAATCGCCCTAGGCAGATGTTCTATAGTACAAATTTTGCGGTATAGGTAAGTTATTAAGAAACAAAATTTAAAAATTTTTCCAAAAGCTTTATAAACCGATGAGAAGTCTTCTGGGATGTTTGGAACATGAAGTTTTGGAACTAGGATTAATTGCTATTTATCATCAGATTTTTAACTAGCTTGATTTTGCTTTTCATGGTAGGAAAGCTACTCCAGCATGGAATTGTATCCAGCTATTTCTTAATTATATATTTCTTCTTGTTAATTTAGTTAAATCTCTGGCAGCATTGGTTTGCATTCAAAACTACAACAATAAAATGTTTTTTTTTATTCTTAATCACCGTTTTTGCATATAGTTAGTTTAAGTATTCTGACTTGATAACATGTATGTAATTTGTTTTGTTAAACTTAACGGCCCGTAGTCATAATCAAAATTAAATATGATTTAAGTTAGTTAAAGCTTTTCGACACAACTTTATGTGCTATCTGTCAATAACGCTTTGACTAACTTAAAATGTTTAACTTTGACTACGGCTACGGCCCAATGTTCTTGTAATTGTTAATGTTATATTGTTATGCATAATAATAAAAATAATGAAATGTTTTCTTTCGAAAAAAAACTCTTTTTATTGAATAGGCTTTGCAAATATTAGTATACATACATGGTAATGTATATGTTCTTGAATAAATGTAATTCATGTGTCTTTTGTAACGCATCTTTTCATTTATCAGAGGTATTGCCAGATAGGTATGTGTCCAATGTAATACATATTTTCATTTATAAAGGGTAATGCCATGTCCTTGTAATGCATATTTTCATTCATAAAAGGTAATGCTAGATGTAATGTGCCCATTGTAATACATCTTTTCATTTATAAAAAGAAATATAAAAAGTAATGTAAACTTGTCGCTTCAGTTTGTGGGCAAGCGACACATTACTTTTCCTATGACATCGCTGTGAAAAAATGCATGCATGTTTCATGTATACATTACTTTATGCATTGCTATAAATTACCTTTTCCCACTGGGAGTGGTGGGAACAATTCGCTCAGACCGTATCGAAAATGCTCCTCTGAGTAGCATGAAAGGCGAAACTAGAGGTGCCTGTGAAGCAATCAAATCTAAAAATATCACCTTAGTTAGATGGAATGATAACAATAATGTCACTATTGCAACAAACTGTAAAAACGTAGACAAGATGTGAAACAACCAGTTATTATAAAAGGGTATAACTCTGGAATGGGTGGAGTTGATCTCTTCGACCAGCAAAGGGCAGCTTACCGAACTCGTATTCGGTCCAGAAAATGGTATTGGGCCATTTTCAGATTTTGCCTAAATGGTGCCGTTGTAAATTTATGGATGCTATTTCGTAAAGCATATCCACAAGTAACTCTTCTCGGGTTCATCCGCCGCCTTACAAGACGCATACTCTCAAAACCAATAGAATTTCATCCAGTTTCAGCACGAAAAAGAAAACGAAACTAGATATGATGGAGTCGAGCAATACGTAAATTACTCAAACACTCAGCGCCGATGCAAATATTGTGGCAAGTGCACAAAATTTATATGCATATTAGTGTAATTTTGGTCTGCATCCAGATAGATGTTTTTACAAATTTCATGTTACAGGCTAATATATAATATGTCACATTAAAAATAAAATGCCAATTTGAATTCAAAACCTAACTGATTTTGTTATTTTATTTTCATAGAACTACATCTTCCCATACGTTTATGTATGATATATGATACGTTTCACCACGCCCATATTTTTTGAGATAAAATTTTGAAAAAAATTAAATACGAGTTTTTTATCAATACAAATCATTGCTGAAAGTTTCAATCACCTAGCTCAACGGGTTCTAGGGGTGAGTGCTAATGGGTTAACTTGACAGCTAACCATACAAAATACGTCAATTAAACTCCGGTTAGTCGTTATCGGCTTTTATGCAAGCGGCGGGCATCGAGTCCGATCCCAAATCATATTTATTTAAATCCCGGTCTATCGGGATGCTGGGACTAGCATTAACATAACCCCACAAAACTGCTAAAGCACGTCCAAAAATGTCGTTAGAGGTATCAAAAGACGTTGTTGTTGTTGTTGTTGTAGCGAGGCGTAGCCCTGCCCAAATGTAAGACAGGGTCACCCCGAGTTTATTGCTCTTGGCCAGGTCGATATAAGAAAACGGCCCGGGTCGTTTCGGCACGATGGGTACAACACAAGCACTGGTACCGTTCTCGTAGAACCGGCAATATAAGAAACTAGCCGTGTAGGCCATGTAGGTCATTTAGCGTTACCCATGGTGCACCAACGGGAGTCCAAGGAAAGTAACTTTCTACAGGGTTGGACCAAAGGGAGACGGGTGTTAGAAAAGTGGGCTCCGTAGATCAAGTGAATAGGTGGTTGGTGTTATGGGGGACGAGCCGCATGTCGGACATTCATTCGGCACGTCAGGGTTGAGTCTGGATATGTAGGAGTTTAATCTACTACAATATCCAGAGCGTAGATAATTGAGCCAGAGTGACCCTTGTCTCTCGAGGAAGATGACGCTCCTCTACAGAAATGCGTGGTGTTGAGCTATGCAAAACTGCATTCACCGGACAGAGCGCGACCTGGTGGTCAACAGACGTGTCATGGATATGCTTCAAGGCCCGCTTATGCACCCCTGGATCAAACGGCGTTGTTATAAAGTGCCGGATCTCATCAAAATGTTTGCGGCTCTGCATTTTAGAGCAGCGAAAGTGTTCATGGTGTCGAAAGTCACTCCTAAGATTTTGGGGTGAGCGACAGTAGGTATTTTGTGATCGCCTACATAGATTTCTAACTCCATGCCAACTTGCGCCGCCCAAGTCGTGAATAATGTCACCGAGGACATTGTCGGCGACATTGTCAAGCTCAGGCCGGCGACAGTTCTCTCTTTTCTGTAGGAGTTTTCCCGTGAAAAGAAAAAAAATATTAACCCGTTCTGCTTAAAGGGTCAGTTACATAAAGCTTTATTTTGACTTTACCTCAAACCCTGACTTTGACAGTAAAGTTCAGTATACGCATTTAAACGAAGCATGGCAAATTGGAGACCTCAAAGTTGAAGCAAGGTTAAAATTTGGCAAAATCTCAAATTTTGCTTGCTTTGCTTGCTTTGACAATCAGATGTTGATGACTTTGCTTTAATTAAAGTATGTATATAAAGTTGGAGGAAATAATAATTAATTCATTTTTTTATATTAAATTAATAAATTAACCAAAACACTCTGAATGCAAAGAAAAAATAACGAAAACAAATGTATAAAAGAAAAGCGTCAAAGCGTTCATTGTAGCATACCTCTGAAGTTGGACGCAAAGTTTTGAGGTAGCAAATGTCAGGCGAGGTAAACAAAGCTTTATGTATTTGACCCTTAATTTAATAGAGAAAAAATGAATTAATTATTATTTCCTCCAACTTTTTATTCTTTCATTAAAGCAAATTCATCAACATCTGATTGTCAAAGCAAGCAAAATTTGAGAGTTTGCCAAATTTTAACCTTGCTTCAACTTTGAGGTCTCCAATTTGCCATGTTTCGTTTAAATACGTATACTGAACTTTTCTGTCAAAGTCAAAGTTTCAGGTAAAGTCAAAATAAAGCTTTATGTAATTGACCCATTAAGATTTTTAAATTTTTTCAATAGTGTGAAGAAAAAGCAAATTCCCAGTAGGGACTTTCGTAGCCAGCCAACCAAAAAACCAACTTTAAGTCAATTTATATAGATTGTTCTATAGCTAACCCTGAGGTCATGCATAAATCAAACAGTTCGGAATATTTTTTGTAACATTGATTTTATTTTTTCAAAATAACTTTAAGTTAACCACAAAGTCATGCAGAAATCAACCAGCTCAGGGGAAAAGATTCACCTTTTGTCTAATTTTTTTAGGCTGACTTTTATCTAGCCATAAAAATGCAGAAAACAATTAGATCATACTTTGCTTGTTTTGTTTGATATCTTTCAGAAATTCTACATAATTGCTTTAACTTTCAATACTACATTTTTCATAAAAAAATATTTCTGGATGTTCAATAATCGTTCGGCAGCGCATCTCAAGCAGGAGTATCGGTGGATCAATCGCCAATAGATGATATCTGTGTCTGCAGTCACGGTGCTGGAGGATAAAGCGATTGGTTATTGCAACAAAACTTGGCTGTAGCGAAGAGTCTCGGCGATGCGCAGGGCGAATATAGCGCTCACGGTAATCTCGGTTCAACTTCCATTAGTCAAGGTTCATACAAGGAAGCGCTTACCGCTCATCATGAAATACAAGGATACACAGGCCTCTGCTGATGCGCTCACTTTCCTTGGACACGTTTAATACGCTATCGGTGACTATCCCAAGCGCTTGGCGCGAAAGTTCGAGAATCAATTGGAGTCTAGAGTCTAGACTATCGACGTAACTTCGCACAGGCCTTCACTAGCAGGTGTTGCGCATTTCAAAACAGCTTGGGGATCTAACTGCATTTGTTATCTGCGATTTAAAATACATACATAGGTACATACATATAAATGTGCATATCCATATAATTACCCTCACAATGTTATATTTCTAGATTATTTTATATAAAAAAAAATAAATAAAAATAAATAATAATCTTCTGAATGTTATTCGGGTTCCAATAACAGTGCTAGGTTCTGTCGGAAGAAATCCGGCTATAGTCTAATCCAAACTAGTTGACTTTTAGCCCTGTCGAATTAGCTAACTGAAAGTCATTCCAAAATAATCGGCTTAAGACCAGGTTAAAGACGTTCCCTTAAAATAAACTCAATATAGTTACTTTAATCTGCTTTAAAAAAGTGGGCTTGAAGTTAGTTGAAAGTCGTGCAGGAAAAAGCAGAACTGACTACCTCCTAGGACATCACCATGTAAAAATAGTCAGTCTGTTCCATACAGAGTAGTTAGCTTTTCAAACAGTACTGGGTGCGATGTAGTCAACTTAAAATGCATTTGTGGTTAACCTAATTCCCGACTGGGTTGTTTCATATAAATACAATACCGCTTGCCTCAGTTCCTTGCACGTTTAAATAGAGTTTAGAGTTCATACTAGCTAGACTCTAGCACATTTTAGCTAAGATGAATGGTCTAATCTTTTTTCAATTGGATCTTAGACCGAAAAGGAAACTGTAAGCGATTAAAATCGATCATGACCCCTGCGTGTTAGGGATTTAGATAATGCCCGTAGTGGAATGCCTGTCGCGAGAGGGGACTAAAATCCATTTCAACCACGGTCACGGGGTTGATGAAATCGGCAATGGGAATAGTAGCATAAGGTGGTTCGGCAGCTGTGAGAGCATAGACGCATAGACCGTACAACTCTGTTTGGTCCGTCACGTCCCACTTACAACAGCAACAGCGAAGCCGATTAATTTCTCGAAACCGAAAACTAAATCGTAACCGGTTCCAAGCAAGTTTGCACTTGTTTTTTATAATTGATTACTTCATTTCGCGGACACATATTTTTCTTGTTAAAGCGGGCTACTCACCTGCCAAGAAATGTCAAACTCCATATAAAAAAACGCTCAAGAAATGGTCAAGAACTGTTTTCACACGTCAAATTTTCTTGAGCCAATACTCAGTTCATAAGAAAAAATACAGCACTTTTCGATAGTTGGCAACGCCGGATTACCTCAAGAAATAAATAAGCTCGTATATATTTCTTGAGGTAAACGTGCAGATTCACGGCAAAGGTGAGTACATGTCTCGCTAAACATATTTTGTACATTTTTATAAGAGTAATTTGCAAAAAAATGAAAAATTTGTTAAACGTCAAAATTTCTTGACCAGGCACAAGAAATATATGCTCGTTTTTTTCTTGAGGCATTTCTTGGCAGGTGAGTAGCCCGCTTAAGACGGTAGCCTGGTTTTGACTTCAGTATAAAAAAACTCTAATGGAAACCAATCCACCAGTTTCTGCGACACTCTGGCGACAACCTTCTTGTGGTGCGATCGGCGGAAATCGGCAAATATTCAATACTCGCCATTTTTATAACGCAAGGGTCCGAAAAGAGGTAGATTCCAAAGTGGCCAAAGTTACTCCGTTACTGTTTGGGCTAGCATATTTTGCGGTATTGATAATTTTTTGGCATGAGCAAATGCTATGTTGTTATTGTTGTAACGAGGTGTAGCCCTGCCTAAATGTCAGACAGGGTCACCCCGAGTGTATTGCTCTTGGCCGAGTCGATATAAGAAAACGGTCCGGGTCGTTTCGGCACGATGGGTACAGCACAAGTACTGGTACCGTTCTCGTAGAACCGGCAATAAAAAACACTAGCCGGGTAGGCCATGTCGGTCATTTAGCGTTACCCAGGGTGCACCAACGGGGAGGCGACCTACTCTTACACCCCAGTAATTTTTCAGTAAAACAATTGTATGGGACACAAAATCTGTGCTTGGGGTGCGAAGGGTTAATACGCTTGTTTACATTTATTTGAAGTTAAAACTCCTACAAAAACAAAATATTTCAGTTGTCAATTCTACCTTGTTTAATTTGCCTTGCTTGTACTGTTATGCTATGGATACACACACGGAAGTTATCATCGATAAATTTTCTTTAATCAGATCCAAATTTTACCCTGACACACAAAATTGAAGATTAACAATCGGCGCACTAGATGGCTTTGGTTGTAGTACTTGCGGTTTACACTAGATGTCGCTATTTTTTGATGACTCTAGTGTCCAGTAGCGGTAAACTCGTAATTTTGGTAGTTGTCCTGGCTATTTTTGTTTATTTATCGATGACAGTAGCGGTCAAATCTTCTTAATTTTTGGGAGTTTATAATGAAGATTATGCTCAAGTTAATACGGCTGATACATTAGCGCAAATTCCGAATTATATCCGCTTTTGGGAGTTAACTTGAGCATAATCTTCATTATAAACTCCCGAAAATGAAGATTTGAGAAGTCACAGCAAAATGTTCGCTGGCAACACTCTTCAGATAAATCAACAAAAACTGCAAGAAATACATCGAAACGAATATTTCGTTTCTTGCAGTTCACCGTTTGTTTCTTGCAGTTCACCGCTATTAGCTGCTAGATGTCGCTAGCAATTGTTTATTGTGCAGCGACATCTAACAAGAAATACAACCAAACTCACTATCGCTCTGACAGTATATATTCCAAGTAGTAACAACATTGGAGTACATTACAAAGTACTCTGACAGTAGGTACTCCATGGAGTAGCAGAAATAAAGCGAAGGTTGGAGTAGGTGGTCCAGTCCTAGGACATCGCAATGTTAATTGGAGCACAATTTTTATACTCTCGATTTTTGCAGGGTTTGAGGTCTCCAATTTACCATGCTTCGTTTAAATACGTATACCGAACTTTTCTGTCAAAGTCAAAGTTTGAGGTAAAGTCAAAGTAAAGCTTTATGTAACTGATCCTTTAGGCAAATGCTCAAAGCCGAGGCGCGCACCTGTCAAAGTTTCACAAAGTTTTATGTAACTCGGGCTTTACATTTGTCAAGTATTAAGGGCATAGTGTATCAGTCTGCCAAAATACTGCCATCAGAACTGCTACGGGATGTCTCCTCATGTCTTCCGAGTCTCACCTCCATCAGGAGGCAAAACTGCTCAATGTAAAAGAGCATGCGGAAATGCTGAGCAAGCAATTCCTTCTGAACTGCCACAAGCCAGCACATCCAAACCGTCATCTTTTGGACATAGATCCGCCCCCGAGAGACATAAGGAAACATCTCCGTAAGCATTATGATGAGATCCGGCATCATATTACCTTGCCGTTTGATCTGCAGAATCATAAGCGGGCTCTAACCGACATCCACACCGAGTCGGTAGACACTTTTGTCGGATCTCTACCTGTGAATCCCGTTCTGAACAGTCCTCCACCGGATATTGCTGAAGAAGAACGCACCTTACCAAGGGAGACAAGAGTGACCTTGGCACAGCTTAGGTCTGGATATAGTGTAAGGTTAAACTCCTACTTATCCAGACTTAATGATACAATCTTAAATACATGCCCTGCATGTGGTAGGACCCCCCATGATACTCTACATCTCTTCAATTGTTCATCTGAACCTACCCTTCTAACCCCTCTGTCCCTCTGGACAAACCCTGTTGAAACTGCACGTTTCCTTGGACTCCCCTTAGAAGAGCTTGATGAAGATCTTCGGAATGATCATACACTCTAGACAGGGCAATGCATTGTTAACAACAACAACAACAACAACAGGAGGAGTAACGGTGTCGGTTTAGGAGTGTCAGTCCCGGGATTCCGCTATGTGGAAAATCCCAACAACTCAGGGATTTTCCATATGGCTGGGTCCCGGGACTGACTTCCCTTGTGTTGGTGGTATCACAACGGGCCTTTCAAAACTGGCCTAAGTGTGCCTCTGCGGCAGCCACTTGAACCTACCTAGGGTCAATTATCGGTTTTTTGACCATAACTTTCCACAGACACAAAAAAAAATAAAAAGCGCTTCCGGATTCGTGATCCTCAGGCCATAACCCGTATTTTGAGCTATCTTCCATAATTCTAGCTAATTTATTAGGGGTTGACCCCTATAGGAAACAAATACCAAATTTTGGGGTTTGAAGCTAATTATTAGTAGTTGTTTGTTATTTGTTTAATAGAAAATAGTGAGCAGACTCGAAAGAGTTATTCTAACTAATAATTTTATATAATTCGCTGTTATTTATGTTAAAAAAATCAAATTTCTAAGTTTTAGCGAACTCCTTTTTTATGCAACCTACTACTAATTTTTTATACCAAATCGAATGCAACTCGGCGCAAAATGCTGCTCTTTTTCCAAAAAAACAACTCTGATGAACAGGTGTTAAATTCATTTTGGAATTTTGACGTCTATGCAGAAGAGTTTACACTTGTATTGGTACACTATGATTAAGGGCCAACTACATAAATTTTATTTCAACTTTACCTCGGCTTTGGCTTTGACAGATAAGTTCAATATACGTGTTTCAACGAAACATGGTAAATGGGAAACCTCAAAGTTGAAGCAAGGTTGAAATTTGGCAATGCATTGAAAGCAACACCAAAATCTCAATTTGTGCTGACTCTTGACCGGTAAACATCGCGGAGAAATGAACGCTGCGCAACAGCAACAGCATCATCCGCGCTTTTACTAGATATTTCTTTGCATTCAGAGTGTTTTGGATAATTTATTAATTTAATAGAGAAAAAATGAATTAATTATTATTTCCTCCAACTTTTTATTCTTTAATTAAGGCAAAGGCATCAACGTCTGATTGTCAAAGCAAGCAAAATTTGAGAGTTTGCCAAATTTTAACCTTGCTTCAACTTTGAGGTCTCCAATTTGCCATGCTTCGTTTAAATACGTATACTGAACATTTCTGTCAAAGTCAAAGTTTGGGGTAAAGTCAAAATAAATCTTTATGTAACTGACCCTTTAGTCGTTATCGGCTTTTATGCAAGCGGCCCTTAAGCTACGTTTACATTGCACCAAATACGTCACTTTTGGCCAAGGTTTTTCGAGACCGTTCATCCGCAGATTGAATTTGATCACCAAATTAGGTCAAATTAAATTAAATTCATCTAATTTGGCAAACAAATTCATTGTGCGACGCATTTGGTACAGTGTAAATGTATCATTACTCTTCAAGCACAACTTGACAATGATGTTCGGCGAGCCGTTTTCGCGCTGCTCGAACGTGTGTGGCCGACGTTGGACAACATTTTGGACAACTTTCTAGCGGGCATGGAACACGAAAACTATATTTTGCCCCCCGCTGTTCACCTCGGATCTCAAAACGAACACACTGTTTGTTTTATGTGAAATTTATGTTGTGACGGCTTCACTTTGGAAAATGGGTAAATAAATGAATATAGTTAAATTTTATGGTCAATTGTAGTTAGATTTTTTAGAATTCGTTACAGAAGAACCTGCTCCCGAGGAGCCGGCTATGGAGCCGCAGGAATATATACCACAACAACCTGAATTCGTTCCCGAACCTGTTGAAGATGTTAAGCATAGTTTTTTTGTAAATGTAAACAACGACGTTAAATACGTTCCGCATGCAAAAAAGTCGAATGATAAGAGTTCCGTGTGGTATTATTTTTTGGTTTCCGCATGTGGAGGACCGACAGCCCAATGTAAATTTTGTAACAAGATCCTAAAAACGTCCTTCGGATCAACTAAGGGATTACTAACACACTTGAAGGTGATCCACCGTAAATCTATTTAATTGTGCGATCTTTAATTAATATGCGCATTTCTTATAGTTTCACAAAATAGCACTGGAGAGAAAGCCCGACCAGCCACCAAAAGCACCAAAAACAATAGAGCGAAAGGTAACTATTGCAGAATTATTTGCAGGTTTTTAAGCTTTCATTGAAAACAGTAGGTAATTGTCTGCCCTTCGAGTTGAGGGATTTAGAATATACCTGGAGTATGTATGCCGGTCGAAAGAGGAGACTTAACTTAACATATCGCCTCCGGTTTCGGTGTCAACTTGTTCCTACGGGTGTCTGGCTATTATCACATAGCGGTGGGCATGTCTACCGTAACAAGTAATGGGAAGGAGCGCTAGGAATAAGAGTGAAAAGGGAGGCCTAAATAGGTAGCATTTGCAAGGTTAATTGAAAAGAGTTTGTAGGAATTATCTGAGAGAGTGTTTTGGGACTCCGTAAAGACACCTTTGAGAAGGCCTAAAAGAACAATTTTTCCATACATTTTTAAAAGGCACTTTCCTTCATCAGATACCCTCATTTGGGGGGCAGAGAATCCCCTAAAGGTGTACAATGGCCCTGTAGTGTAGAGGTGAGAAATGTAGCATAAAATATCTTAAGAAAAATATGTTTAAACCATTTACCCCTTCGGGAGTCACTTAGTAAACTTGGAGTAGGTAAGAAATGTAGAGCCCGCCAGTTTTTAGAATCAAATTCGAATTCGCGCACCACAAATTTCTTTAAAGATCGTGCCGATAATACAGAGGGAAATACTGTAACAACAAAACGTCACCATTCTCGTCCTGCAACTTTTAGCGTCGGTTTCTGCAGGGGAAAATTAAATTAATTGATCTCCCGAGGGAGACCAGTGTCACTCTAACCCAAATCCGATCTGGATACTGTAAAAAGTTCAACTCTTACTTATACAGATTAAACCCCGAATTGCCAAATGTTTGAACGGCTCGCCTACAAAATTAAGCTACATGTTTACATTACTTTTTATAAATGAAAAGATGCATTACCTTTCATGAATGAAAATATGCACTACAAGGGATACATTATATCTTGCATTGCCTTTCTTGAATGAAAGGATGCTTTACAAGGGACATCTTAAATATTAAATTTCCATGTGGAGTATCAAGGGCATTAAGACACAGTGCGGCTCTACAGCGGGGGAAGAGTTAAGGTCCTATTTTAAATGTTTCAATGACGAGCTCGTCATGGGCTACGACCAAGATGTGTGCACCCAAAAAAAAATAATAAAAAAAAAAAACCAAAACCCCAAAGGCACCGGCATCAGGAGCAAACAGTCCAGTCGACTCTCGACTTCTGAAAAGCCTCACAGCAGCAGAAAAAGCGATGAAGATGTAAGTAAAGAGCAGCAGTTTAAAACGAATTTAAATTCCCAGTGGGAAAAGGTAATGTATAGCAATGCATAAAGTAATGTATAGCTCCTACCCAGTGGGAAAGTAGGCAATGCATTACCTTTTTCCATGCATGAAAAGATGTATGAATTTTGTTATAAGAAAAGATCACACCAAAAGCAAGGAAGGGAGTAATGTGTCGCTCAATTTTTGATTTGTAGTTTTATAAAAAATTGTTTTTCGTGCATGGAAAGATGTACGAATTTTGTTATAAGAAAAGATCATACCAAAAGCAAGGAAGGGAGTAATGTGTCGCTCAATCTTTGATTTGTAGTTTAAAAAAAAAAATGTTTTTCATATATGAAAAGATGTACGAATTTTGATGTTAGAAAAGATCATACCAAAAGCAAGGAAGGGAGTAATGTGTCGCTCTATTTTTATTTGTAGTTTGACAACTTTCAAACATAAAAAAAATACAAATTAAATTCATTTTGAAACTGCTGCTCGTTACGCACATCTTCATCGCTTTTTCTGCTGCTGTGAGGCTTTTCAGAAGTCGACAGTCGACTGGACTGTTTGCTCCTGATGCCGGTGCCTTTGTGGTTTTGGTTTTTTTATTATATTTTTTTTTGGTGCACTCATCTTGGTCGTAGCCCATGACGAGCTCGTTATTCAAACATTTAAAATAGGACCTTAACTCTTCCCCCGCTGTAGAGCCTCACTGGGTCTTAATGTCCTTGTTACTGTTGTCCTTGTAAGGCATGTTTTCATTCAAGAAAGGCAATGCAAGATATAATGTATCCCTTGTAGTGCATATTTTCATTCTTGAAAGGTGATGCATCTTTTCATTTTAAAAAGTAATATAAAAAGTAATGTAAACATGTATCTTTAGTTTTGTAGGCGAGCGACACGCGACACATTACTTTTCCTATGACATCGCTGTAGAAAAATTCATGCATGTTTTCATGTATAGTCTATAGGAGCTATACATTACTTTATGCATTGCTATACATTACCTTTTCCCACTGGGTAGTTTTGTAGGCGAGCGACACATTACTTTTCCTATGACATCGCTGTAGAAAAATTCATGCATGTTTTCATGTATTTATAGTCTATAGGAGCTATACATTACTTTATGCATTGCTGTACATTACCTTTTCCCACTGGGTCCTTGTTACTCCACAAGGAAATTTAATATTTAATATGTCCCTTGTAAAGCATCCTTTCATTCAAGAAAGGCAATGCAAGATATAATGTATCCCTTGTTGTAATGCACCTTTTCATTTATAAAAAGTAATATAAAAAGTAATGTAAACATGTAGCTTTAGTTTTGTAGACAAGCGACATATTACTTTTCCTATGACATCGCTGTAGAAAAATTCATGCATGTTTTCATGTATGTATAGTCTATACCCAGTGGGAAAAGGTAATGTACAGCAATGCATAAAGTAATGTATAGCTCCTATAGACTATACATGAAAACATGCATGAATTTTTCTACAGCGATGTCATAGGAAAAGTAATGTGTCGCTCGCCTACAAAACTAAAGATACATGTTTACATTACTTTTTATATTACTTTTTATAAATGAAAAGATGCATTACCTTTCAAGAATGAAAATATGCACTACAAGGGATACATTATATCTTGCATTGTCTTTCTTGAATGAAAATATGCTTTACAAGGGAAATATTTAATTTTGCATAACATTTTATAAATTTCCTTGTGGAGTAACAAGGACATTAAGACACAGGACACAGTGAGGCTCTACAGCGGGGGAAGAGTTAAGGTCCTATTTTAAATGTTTGAATGACGAGCTCGTCATGGGCTACGACCAAGATGAGTGCCCCCAAAAAAAATATAATAAAAACAAACCAAAAAGGCACCGGCATCAGGAGCAAACAGTCCAGTCGACTCTCGACTTCTGAAAAGCCTCACAGCAGCAGAAAAAGCGACGAAGATGTGCGTAACGAGCAGCAGTTTCAAAATGAATTTAAATTGTATTTTTTTTATGTTTGAAAGTTGTGTATTTTTTTTTTTTGAAGTTTTCAAACTACAAATAAAAATAGAGCGACACATTACTCCCTTCCTTGCTTTTGGTATGATCTTTTCTAACATCAAAATTCGTACATCTTTTCATGTATGAAAAACATTTTTTTTTAAACTACAAATCAAAGATTGAGCGACACATTACTCCCTTCCTTGCTTTTGGTGTGATCTTTTCTTATAACAGAATTCATACATCTTTTCATGCATGGAAAAAGGTAATGCATTGCCTACTTTCCCATTGGGTATGATCATAAGGGCAGCGCAGCCCTGTGGCTATCGACTTAAGCCCTCGTACCGCGGCAAGGTGTCAACCCTTCACGAGGGAAGAAAAGATCACACCAAAAGCAAAGAAGGGAGTAATGTGTCGCTCAATTTTTGAATTGTAGTTTTAAAAAAAATTGTTTTTCGTGCATGAAAAGATGTACGAATTTTCTTATAAGAAAAAATCACACCAAAAGCAAGGAAGGGAGTAATGTGTCGCTCAATTTTTGAATTGTAGTTTAAAAAAAAATTGTTTTTCGTGCATGAAAAGATGTACGAATTTTGTTATAAGAAAAGATCACACCAAAAGCAAGGAAGGAAGTAATGTGTTGCTCAATTTTTACTTCCCAGTGGGAAAGTAGGTAATGCATTACCTTTTTCCATGCATGAAAAGATGTATGAATTTTGTTATAAGAAAAGATCACACCAAAAGCAAGGAAGGGCGTAATGTGTCGCTCAATCTTTATTTTGTAGTTCAAAAAAAAAAATAGTTTTTCATACATGAAAAGATGTACGAATTTTTATGTTAGAAAAGATCATACCAAAAGCAAGGAAGGGAGTAATGTGTCGCTCTATTTTTATTTGTAGTTTGAAAACTTCAAAAAAAAAAAAAAAAAATACACAACTGTCAAACATAAAAAAATGTAATTTAAAATCATTTTGAAACTGCTGCTCGTTACTTACATCTTCATCGCTTTTTCTGCTGCTGTGAGGCTTTTCAGAAGTCGAGACTGGACTGGTGCCGGTGCCTTTTTGGTTTTGGTTTTTTTTTTATTATATTTTTTTTTGGGTGCACTCATCTTGGTCGTAGCCCATGACGAGCTCGTCATTCAAACATTTAAAATAGGACCTTAACTCTTCCCCCGCTGTAGAGCCTCACTGTGTCTTAATGTCCTTGTTACTCCACAAGGAAATTTATAAAATGTTATGCAAAATTTAATATGTCCCTTGTAAAGCATCTTTTCATTCAAGAAAGGCAATGCAAGATAAAATGTATCCCTTGTAGTGCATTTTCCTTACCTTTTCCCACTGGGTTACTACTACTACTACTAATGGCGGCGATATACCAACAGGTTATCATAACCTCTAACGAGATTTTAGCCGACCTTCTCTTTCCAACTTATGGTGTGTTGATTTTTGAGTTTTCCTACAAGTTGGCGGGACCTACAGTTTTTTGCCGACTCCGAACGGCACTTGCAGAGCAAATGAGTTTTTTGCTGAGAAGCTTCTCATGGCAGAAATACACCCGGAGAGTTTGCCAAACTACTGCCGAGGGGCGACCCCGTTTAGAAAAATTCTTTTTCTAAATAATTTTTGATGTTACTTTTGCCGGGCATCGAACCGCCACGACTTGGTGTAGAAGGCCGAACACTTAACCGCTACACCACGGCGGCCGCCACTTTGTTACTCCACAAAAAAAGCTAGAGCAGAAATTTGTGATCTGGATTACTCTAGTTTTGTTTTGAGCGTACTCATGAAACAAGAGATAGAGCAACCTAGAGCAAGAAAAGTGTTAATTAAACATAATTTTGTGAAATATCTCAAGCTGGCATAAGCTAGAGCAGCTCAATAAACAAAACTATTACTTTTCCTATGACATCGCTGTAAAAAAATGCATGCATGTTTTCATGTATAGTCTATAGAAGCTATACATTACTTTATGCATTGCTATACATTACCTTTTCCCACTGGGTTGCATTGTTCAATTTTGAAGTCAATTTTCATTGCATGTTGATTCCAAATTGAATTGACTATCCGTTTACATTAATCAATTTTTTTAAAACTATTTGATGGTTGTTGTTGTTGTTGTTGTAGCCATACTTTGCCCTGTCTAGTCGGAAGATCCACTTTTAAAAAGTTACGTGACAGACCAGGTGTTGATAGTCCTTTACCAATTTTATTATATTTTAAACAAGTTTTTAATACATATATGAAGAAAGTGATTAATTTTTAAAAAATTATCTTTTAATTTAACATATAGGAAAAAAATGATTGACCCGTAGTAATTGTCAAAATTAAATATGATTTTAATGCTATGTATATATGTATATATACAAATTTTACCCTGACACACACAAAATTGACGATTAACAGCATTGAGGATTACTTCTTTGGTTGTAATTGCACCATATTTTAACCTACCTCGGCGACATCGATCTGCCGATAGTCGCATTTAAGGTGTTTCTTGCTGTTGTTTTTACCACGCTTTTATTAGGTTCACTTGTATGTTTGTTTGTTTGCTTGCTTGCTTGTATGTATGTAACTCTCGTTCGGTTTAAGCCCCAGTGGCCCAAAAACCGTAAAATGTCCCTAAAATATGGGTATCAAACGAAATGGGAACGTCCCAGGTTTCATTTGGACATCGACATATTTCGATAAATTTATCGATAACTGAGTTATCGGTCAAAATGTGGTTGCCCGAAAACCTTAAAATTTCCCTACAATATGGGTATCAAACGAAAGGTGAAGGCCCCAGGTCTCTTTTGGAAATCGACATATTTCGATAAATTTATCGATAACTGAGTTATCGGTCAAAATGTGGTTGCCCAAAAACCTAAAAAATTCCCTACAATATGGGTATCAAACGAAAGGGGAGGGCTCCAGGTTTCATTTGGACATCGACATATTTCGATAAATTTATCGATAACTGAGTTATCGGTCAAAATATGATTGCCCAAAAACCTAAAAAATTCCCTACAATATGGGTATCAAACGAAAGGTGAAGGCCCCAGGTTTCACTAGGACATCGACATATTTCGATAAATTTATCGTTAACGTTATCGGTCAAAATGTGGTTGCCCGAAAACCTTAAAATTTCCCTACAATATGGGTATCAAACGAAAGGGGAAGGCCCCAGGTTTCATTTGGACTTCGATATATTTCGATAAATTGATCGATAGCTGATTTATCGGTCAAAATATAATTGCCCAAAAACCTAAAAAGTTCCCTACTATATGGGTATCCAACGAAAGGGATAGGCCCCAGGTTTCATTTGGACTTCGTAATATGTATTTCGATAAATTTATCGATAACTGAGTTATTGTCAATTATCTGAGGCCAAATGCCTTACAATTTCCTAACAATATGGGTATCAAACGAAAGTGGAAGTCCAGAGTTTTCGTTTGGACTGCTGTATTTTTCGATATATTTATCGATAATTTCATAGGAGATTTGACTAAAAAGTAAAAAATAAATATAGTTTAAAAAAACTAAAACTCACGCTTTTACAGAGTATTGAACTGAAAATTTGAAAATAATTTTAAAAACCCTCCACAGTAGTATTGTGGAAAAAGCGTGGTCCGCTTTGTGCCATAATTTTTGTATATCGAGCGCTCGACGCTTTTCCCACATAATGCTAGTTTCTTTACTGCGCTTTCATTAGCTTTACTTGTACATACATTCATATGTATGTTTGCTTGTTTTTATGTAACTCTACTTCAATCTACCCGATAGTGGCATATGACTGTCACAAAAACCTTGAAATGTGCCTTCAATATGGGTGTCAAACGATAGGAGGTTGCATTTGGACTTCGATATATTTATCGATAACTAAGTTATCGGTCATAATGCCTACAATCTGGGTATCAAACAAAAGGGAAGTTCTAGAGGTTTCTATTGGACTTTGGAATATTTCGATATATTTATCGATAACGGAGTTATCGGTCAAAATGAGGTTGTCCAATAATATTGAAAATTGCCTACAATATGGGTATCAAACGAAAGTGGAGGCCCAGAGGTTTCGTTTGCACTGCGGTATACTTTGATATATATCGATTACTTCATAACACATTTAACTAAAAAGTAAAAATAAATATAGTTTAAAAAGCGAAAACACACGCTTTTAAAGAATATTGCACTAAAAAGGTAAAAATAATTTAAATAAAAAACGAAGATTATGGAATAAAGCGGACCACGCTTTGCCACAATACTACTGTGTAGGGTTTTTAAAATTATTTTCAAATTTTCAGTTCAATACTCTGTAAAAGCGTGAGTTTTAGTTTTTTTAAACTATATTTATTTTATCTACAGAGTGCTGCCAGTGCAAATTTTTTATTTTTTGTCCTCTTTAAGTTTAAGAAGTTAATTCTTAAAAACGGAGTTAATTCAGAATTTGCGCTAATGTATCACCTCTATAAGTTAAAATTTGTATATTTGTAGGTCCGGTACTATCTCGAGAACTGCTTGACCGATTGGGATGAAATTTGGAATATAGATAGTATGATTGGCGCATAATCATAGTCAACTTAAAGTATGCGTTAAAAAAAATTAGAGCATACTTTAAAGAAAAGTATACTTCATCTTATTCATAGTCGAGTTAAAGTCGACTTTTTCAGTTAGAGCCATTGCTAAAGTTAGAGCGGCGAATAGCTGTCACTAAAGCTGCTGCTAAATATACTGAGGCTGAAAAAATCTCTCATATATAGCGTTTTGTTCTTTAGATTTTGCTAAAATTTGGTATAAATAATAAATAATAATCTTACTTAAAAAAAATACTTTTATTTTTCATATTTATTTTATTTATCAATAATCAAACACACAACCTTAAGTTACTTCACAGTGTTTGAACTTATACAATACTTAAGAATAACAATAACAATAGTGAAAGACTAGACAACAGAAAAAAAAGAAAAAATACTTAACAAACATCAAAGTGGTTGAGTTGAAGAATAGCAGGACAGAAGTTTTATAGTAAAATAATTGTATAAAGAGGAAAAGGTAGATAGTGAGTGTATTTTAGTTATTGACAATAGAAGCGCAGAAGCTCGTTTTTGAAGCGCAGTACATTTTGATTAATTTTTAACGTTTGAGGCAGACCGTTCCAAAGGCGGACAGCAAAGACAAAGAACTGGCGCTCAGTTACCAGACAACTGTATTTCATTGTAATAAGGTTCAGCGAACGAGGCGATCTGGTGAATTGAAGTCGTTCAAAAAGATATTCCGGCACTTGCGAGGTAATAATACTGTGCCATTTTTTTTTAAATATCAACAACTGCTACAAACAAATAGAAAAAAAACAAGTAAGGAGTCTAAGTTCGGGTGAACCGAACATTCAATACCCAGTGGTAATTTTTAGAACGGGATAACAATCATTAGGCCCTAGGAAGATTTACCTAATTTCCGTTACCGAATTATTTAAATTTATGTGATTTTCGATATCGAAAGTGGGCATAGTTGGAGGGCGATTTTATCAAATTTCATCAGACACACTCCCAACGATACGAGTATGCGTTGTGCCAAATTTCATCGTTCTATCTTAATCGGTTTAAAAGTTACGACCAGTCAAATTTTCAAAAAATCCACCCTTAAAAGTGGGCGGTGCCCACTATAAAAATTTTTTGGAAAAATCATAAGAGGATGGCCGGTTGGATTCACCTATGAAATTACATCATTTTAGCCATTTAAGTTACCGAGATATGTCAATTTGTGTGATTTTCGAAATTTTCGATATCGAAAAAGGGGGCGTGGTTATCATCCGAATTCGCCCATTTTCAATAGCAACCTACCTTGGCCAAAGAGTAACCTGTATATAAAATTTCATGCAAATATCTCAATTTTTACTCAAGTTATCGTGTACATAGGCGGACGGACGGACAGACGGACGGCCATGCTTGAATGAAATCCTCTTTTCAAACTAAGAACTTTCATATATGGAACTCTATATCTATCTCGATTATTTTGTGCCGTTACAAACTACCGTTATGTGAACAAAATAATATACCCTTGTACTAGTACTAGTACGCTGGGTAGAAAAAAACGACTACGCCAAATATTTTTTTTGCTCATGCAATACGCGCTTATTCATCATAAACATAAACTCCTAGCAGTCCTATTTGGCTCAAACAAGAGCCACAGATGCCTATAAAACTGGTATATGACTAACGGAAGAGTCATTTATGACTCATAAAAGTGTCATTTATGACTCATAAAAGTGTCATTTATGACTCATAAAAGTGTCATTTATGACTCATAAAAGTGTCATTTATGACTCATGAAAGAGTCATTTATGACTCATGAAAGAGTCATTTATGATTCATTGAAGAGTCATTTATGGCTTCTGGAAGAGTCATTTATAACTTTTGGTAGAGTCATTTATAACTTTTGGTAGAGTCATTTACTATTCCTGGAAGAGTCATTTATAACTTTTGGTAGAGTCATTTATAACTTTTGGTAGAGTCATTTACTATTCCTGGAAGAGTCATTCATTACTCAAGGAAAAGTCATTTATGACTCATGGAAGTCATTTATGGCTCATTTTGTATTATTTAATTTTGTTTAATTTAATTTATTTTTGTAATATTTTATTTCATCTCATTTCATATTATTATTTATTATTTTATTCTATTTAACATGCATATTCGCAATTTTTTTGTTTCTCCAACGTCCAAACACATGTTTTACAGCAATTTATTAAAAATTAATTATTTTAAAACATAAATTAAATAAAAAATAAAAATAAAAAATCAAAGAAATTGCCAAGAGTCGAACTCGAACCTCCCGCTTACTACCGCGACGTCTTAACCGCTAGGCTACTGTGGCGCACTGCATTACCATTTTTATATAGAACTGCGTTACCATTGCTACTCGGTAGAGCATGGCGCTAAACTGACTATGATATACTTAATAAAATTAAAGAAAAATAACTTTTTTAAAAATAAGCTTTTATTATTGGTTTATAAAATGAACTAAAAAGTAAAAAATAAATTCACTGTAAAGGAATATAACACTTTATAAGTTCATTGTAACCTTTAAAGATAATTTGGCTTCCTCGTCTGCCACAAAATAATTCCATATTGTACATAATTATATATTTCTAACATTAAAACTTTACACCTAAATTATTAAATCTTCCAGTATATATCACATTCCTAATTTTATTAATAATAAAAGCGTGTTAAATTTCGATAGCAAGAAAAGAAGGTCCTGAATGTTCTTAATTATACCATCAAATAGAAAAGAAGGTCCTAAATGTTCTTAATTATACCATCAAAATTTAACACGCTTTTATTGTTAATAAAATTAGGAATGTGATATATACTGGAAGATTTAATAATTTAGGTGTAAAGTTTTAATGTTAGAAATATATAATTATGTACAATATGGAATTATTTTGTGGCAGACGAAGAAGCCAAATTATCTTTAAAGGTTACAATGAACTTATAAAGTGTTATATTCCTTTACAGTGAATTTATTTTTTACTTTTTAGTTAATTTTATAAACCAATAATAAAAGCTTATTTTTAAAAAAGTTTTTTTTTCTTTAATTTTATTTTTTACTTTTTAGTTCGGTTTATCAACAAGAGGCAATAATGTCGCAGCGACATCAATCGGCTGCTAGCAGCAACAGAAACCATAGAATCTTTTACAATAAAGCCGCGTGGTTAATAAAAGGTTTGTTTACTGACCAAAAAAAGTTCAGAGCAGAGCAGAGCAGGGCAGCTGTCAAAATAGAAATAGAGCAACTCAGATCAGAAATGCCATGAAACACTTGAATCTCGATAGTTTCTTTTTATTTGGTTTTTTTATTTAAATCTTCAAAATTAATGCAAATTCACGTTTACAAAAACATTGATTTTCTTGCAAGCTAATTTTTTTGAAGTTTTCAAAATTTATTTTTTCCTGACTGACAATTGCTTCTCTGCTCTAAAAAAAGCTAGAGCAGAAATTTGTGATCTGGATTACTCTAGTTTTGTTTTGAGCGTACTCATGAAACAAAAGATAGAGCAACCTAGAGCAAGAAAAGTGTTCGTTAAACACAATTTTGTGAAATATATCAATCTGGCGTAAGCTAGAGCAGCCCAATAAACAAACCTAAAGATACTTTCGGTTTATCAACAAGAGGCAATAATGTCGCAGCGACATCAATCGGCAGCTAGCAGCAACAGAAACCATAGAATCTTTTACAATAAAGCCGCGTGGTTAATAAAGTTACTTTTGGGATATTGGAATAAAGACTAAACTAAACGATAAATGGGATTTTTGAAATTAAGCTAATTTTTTTATTTACTGTTAGCGAAGCCTGAACGATGATGAAAATTTGCAAAATCCCATCTTAACTGCAAGTTAGTACAATATCAAAAGCAAAATTTCCTGGAATGAAAACTTTCGAATATCTCTACTCGTGCGCCACCTATCGGAATTAATTTTTTGTTATTTTGCGTGGAGGCAGAAAACTAAACGATGATGAAAATTTCAAGATCCTACCTCAACGGGAAGTTCGTTGAAAAACGAATTAATCGACACTGAAAACAGACCTTCGTAATTCTCAAATAAAGCGACTCACGCGCCACCTAGCGGGTCCAATTTTTTTTTAACATTTAGAAATTAATTAAGTAACACACACGTATAATATCAGCCAAATCGGTCCATAATTACGATTGTGAGTTTTTATTACCGCTATCTCAGCCCCACCTAGCTGAATTTTTTTTTACAAAAATATTTCTTTTCATGGTAGTAATACATGTTACGAATTTCAGCTAAATCGGACCATAAATGCGAATTTTGAAAATATAGCGACCCACGCGCCACCTATCGAAATTTTTTTTTTATAATATTGCATTGTCATCAGGGTTATACATGGGTGCAGAATTTCAAATCAATCGGACACCGGGAAGTGTATCAAATTTAACTTGCAAGATTTGATAACAGACAGCCGTCAGGTGAAACTAAATAAAAGCTTATAAAAAAAATCTAAAATATTGCTTTATTTGCAAAAATCCAATCATCACCCAAGTTTAGTCGTTTTTCCCTATTGCCATAGAAAGAAGATTGGAATTCGCCGCGTGGTGTATTCCAAAAGTACCTTTACTTACCACGCGGCGAATTCCTTTACTCTTATGAGCATTGTCTATTGATATGCAGATGGCGCTGAAGAATGCAACAATCGGCTAATTCCTTCACTCTTTTGAGAAATTATGCATAAAAAGTTGGCTCTGCTGATTTTGAATTATTAAATTGAAGAAAAAAGGAAACAGCTAATTATTATTGAAACGCAGTTCTAATTAATTGTAAGCTTTTATTTAGTTTCACCTGACGGCTGTCTGTAATCAAATCTTGCAAGCTAAATTTGATACACTTCCCGGTGTCCGATTGATCACCCAGGTACTTTTAATAAATTTATAAACATTTTCTCAACGTTTACAAAATGATTATTTAAAAAAAAGTTAAAATGAAAAACGCTTATTTAATCTTTTAATCTATATTATTATTCTAAAACACGGCGCTTAGCTAGACTAAACTACAATACGTATATAAACGAAATGTATATCAGATGAAAGCTTATCATGAGCATGTTTGCAAAAAATTATAACAATTTCAATAGGTTAATTTGTTCATGAGAAATTAGCATTTAAAGTTTGTACCCAAGCTCTTTATATGGCACTATTAACATGCTTTGTAAATGTATATACATATGTACATACATGTGTACATACAATGCTCGCATGGATTTCAGTCGAAATAGACAAACATTGAAAAAAATGTAATTATGTATGTATGTAAGTACATATGATTTTGCGCTACTTTGACTACAAAAGCAATGCAGGGGTAGTAAGCAAACACACCCGATTATCGGGGGTTACATACTAGTATTTATTATATCAAGCTTAAGTTAAATTATATTTAAAAACATTTTCCTAAAACATTTGCATTTCACTTTGAAAATAAAATAATTTATAAAACTTGTTTTTGAACTTTATAAAAAGCTCACATTAAACTTACAAATGAATTGAGGAGTTGCGTGCAAAAAGGACACTTCTCTGAAATTTATGCTTTGAGATATTCGTGTTTTAAACTTTTGAAGCCTTATAACTTTGTTGTTGTTCTATATTTTATTATCTTTTTATCTGGTGAAGTTGCAAGAGCGACACTCCACATCGCTAGCCATAAACGATGAAATAACAAGTAAGGAAGTCTAAGTTCGGGTGAAACCGAACATTACATACCCAGCTGTGCACATAAAGTGGGCGTGATCGTTCACCGATTTTTCTTATTTTCTGTGGTAGTACTCTACATAAACATAACATGCCTGGTACCTAGTTTCGTAAATGTATCTCACACCATTCTGAAGTTGTTAGCAGTCGAATTTAAAAATTGCTTGACTCATAAGTGGGCGGTGCCACGCCCACTTTCCAAAATTTTGAAAAAATTATGTAAAGAATATGAAAGTTGATGTATGTACCAAATTATATTATTATAGCGAAATCAGTTAATTAGATATGGACTTTTCAATATTTCCACCTCCTTTCAATATAACTTTTATGAAAAAGTAGGCGTGGTCGTGAAGCGATTTCGTTTATTTTCTATAGCTGAATTTACCACAACAATAGTATGTCCTCTACGAAATTTCGTTATACTAGCATAAACTGTTCTGAAGTTATTAAGAGTCAAAATTTTAAAATTTCTTCTTACGTGGGCGGTACCACGCCCCCTTTTCAAAAATTTTTATAAAATCGGCCTTAGAACATCTAAATCAATACATATTGCAAATTTTATCATTGTAGCTGCTTCTAATATTGAATTAACCCATTTTATACGTTTTTCGAAATTTTCGATATCGAAAAAGGGGCGTGGTTATGGTCCGATTTTACCCATTTTCAATAGCAATCTATTCTGAACCCAAATAAGTACGCATGCCAAATTTGGTGAAGATATCTCATTATTTGCTCAAGTTATCGTGTTAACGGACAGACGGACGGACGGACGGACGGACGGACGGACGGACGGACGGACGGACGGACATGGCTCAATCAAATTTTTTTTCGATCCTGATCATATTGATATATGGAAGTCTATATCTATCTCGATTCCTTTATACCTGTACAACCAACCGTTATCCTAACAAAGTTATAATACCCTGTGTACAAGTACAGCTGGGTATAAAAAGGTCATATATGTGCCCTTTTTGCATATAACCAGGAAAGTGAATTATAAATCTTGTTTTAAATTCATAAAACATGTGTTCTGTTTTACTGAAGCCGGAGATGGTGAAAATTGCAATAAAATGGATTTAAAACTATTTCAGAGTGTATAAGAAAAACATTGTACGGGCTTATGAGCAGCAAAAAATAATATTGAAGAAAAAGAAAAGTACTCATACATAGCTCAACATTTTGCTAAGTTACCCAGCCAGTTCAATTTTGGAGGGGACATAAAATATAGATCCTTCTTTCTAATTAGCCGTTTTACCCAAAAAGGGCACATCTCACTTAGTGCACTTTTTGCATGCAACTCCTCAATTGATATTGAAAACGCTTACATATCGCTTATTAAAGCAAGTTCACTTCAAGTTACTTTTAAAACACTTAAAGATGTGCTTGTTGGGTAGTTACTTTTAATAAATATTTTTTTAAGTCTTTGAAAAAAGCTTTTTATGTATGTAATTAATTTAATTATATGTGGTTATGAAACTGCTAAATACATTTCATTTTGGGGTCAATATGTGATCATTAGGGGTCATTTTGTGATCATATGGGAGTCACTTTATAATCATTTTGGGATCATTTTAGGGTAATTTTCAGGTCACATTGTGGTCATTTTAAAATTAATTTAGGGTCATTTTGGTATCATTTTTAGGTAATTATGGTACGAAGAGCTTGAGATGTTAGCCAATAGGAGTTTCAAAATATTTTCAAAAAATCCAACGAATGACGGAAGGTTTTAAACCTGGGGCAAACCATTTTAATTTTTTTTACAGAAACCTCCAAGGCCACCTCGTCTTAAGCCAAAGTATGAAATAATTGACGGAAAAATAGCTCCATCTAGTCCAGCAAGAAGTGATACATCCGTAGCTCTTGGCGGTGGTAATGTAGGCAGCCTTTACGAGAGACAAATCGAGGTTTGTTTAAAATAAAAAAAATTGTTTGAAATATGTTTCGATCTTCACTCAATTCTACTCATTCACAGTTCGTTGATGGCTATTTAAATGAAAATCCACTTAGAAACATGGATATGGACCACAGTTACGAATATAAACCACAAACCTACCCAATACGCGAGAATGGATATCAAAGAAATCAAAAAATGGAGGATTTAAAAGCCCGTGTAGAAATACAGCTTATGCGAACGAAAACAGCCTTTTACAAAAAACAATTAGATAATGCCGACACAGAACGTACCATTATGTTACTTAAAGCGCAAAAATTGCAGCTGGAAGTGGAGAAATTACGTCAAGAAACATCTCTGAATTCAACTTTACCGCCAAATGTAGCGAAATGGCCTACGCCATCATCTCAAATCCCTGTTACAAACACAACATCACAGCCAATTGAACACAAATGGTCTGAAAACGTTTGTACAATTGTAACACAGTAGAAGTGAAATTGTTTTTATGATTTGAATGATATATTTTTGATTATACATACATACATATTTTCAAATTTAAAAAATAATAAGTACAAAGTCAGCCCATAGGAATCCTCCGTCGCCCTAGCTATCATATCTACTGCTGACTAGAAGATCATCCTATTTCAAAATATTTTACAAAAACGCCTTATTTCAAAATTGTTTTCAGCAAGGTTCTTTTTAGGAATGTGTCGCAAAAGGGCCCTATCTCAGCTGAAAATGTATTGATTTTTTATTATTAAAATAAAACAAGTAAGGAAAGCTGTCTTCGGCTGTGCCGAAGGCTAAATACCTTTCATGAATAAGCGTAACGATTTTCACTGTTTGATCCCAGTACAGCCTGTGTGAATTTAACTTCCGCTCATACCGAAATTATGGGAACTATCGATTATATGGGGGCGATGTGTTATATTCGTCCAATCTCATTGATTTTTATTAATTACAGGAGTTATAGGCCAAAATCCGTTTATCGAAATAATCGATTGTATGGGAGCTATGTGAAATATTTATCCCATCTCAATGATTTTCAACATCGATATTTCATATATAAAAATAGCAATACTTACAAAATTTCACGTTCCTTCCTCTTTAATTACAGGAGTTATAGCCCAAAATCCGTTTATCGGAACAATCGATTGTATGGAAGCTATATGTAATATCGGTCCGATCTTGCTGGTTCCGACAAATGATTCCTATATTGGAAAATGGTGGCCGCATACAAAATTTCAGCCAAATATCTCAAAAACTGAGGGACTAGTTTGCGTTCAAACAGACAGACAGACGGACATGGCTAAATCAACTCATCTCGTTGTTGTCTCGTCATCCTGATCATTTAGGTATACTTATTGATGGGTCTATCTCTTCTTCTTCTTCTCATACTTACAAACATCGGACCAAAGTTATAATACCATTTCATGTTCATCAAAGGTATAAAAAAGAATTTGAAATAGGATGATCTTCCCCTAGGCAGTTGATAAAAAGTTAGATTTATACATACATATAATTCCAAAATTTAACAGCTGACTAGCTTTTACTTATTATTGTTTGCTTTAGATTTATGTTAGAAATTTTCATACATTTTAATTAAGATTTTCCATAATTCAATTATGCACACCACCTCATTTCGAAGAAGTCTGCCAATTTCAACTTGAATGAGGCAAAGTTCTGACTTGCACCCAGATAACTAGGCATGGAAACTACATAGAAGAACAGTACATTTTTGATTTACAAGTTAGGTGGCAATAATCAGTGAGATACATGAAAGAATAGTGCTTGAGCTGTTTGGACTACATGAAAAAATTCAGAATTTCTTCTACAGTTCTGAGGTATGGTCATAATCATAATGCCCAATCTCAACCCAGCCAGCAAAATATCCGTAAACGCATCTGAAAATGGAAAAAAATTTGGCAAACACCGTATATTTTTCCGTTTTCATACCTTCCTAAAACGGAGGTAATCTATCACGCTTTTTTGGGGTTTCTTACACGCTTTCTGACACGACTATTGATGTTTTTGGGATCACAGTGTGAATGAATGAATGAAAAACGATGAAAAATATACGATCGGTAAAACGTACGTTGCTCTTCTGGCTGAGAAGGCACAGTAAATACCAAGCTATACTAGAAATATTTGTTTTCAATATGGGGATTCATTTAAAGCTTTGTAAACCTCATAAAGCTTATAAACTTCATAAATATGTCACTTTTCATAGAAGTATACTAGGTTTATACATTTTATAAGCTTTACGAGGCTTGTATAGCTTTAAATGAATCCCCTGAATATTTTATAAACTTCTAGCTTTGATGGCACTCTGACAACTTTTAATTTTAATGTTCATAGTTTATTATCTTTATATTGCCTAACACGGCCTTTACTGTAATTCATGGCTATAAAATAAATATTTTACAAATAAAAAAACTTCTGTAAAATTCATTGATATGTATGTATATTAGACATGGCGCAGTGGTTGAAACAACTATCCCACATCATACAAACCACCTCCAACAACACGAATCGTTCCCATAACAGCCGGTTGAAAGTACCAAAATGATTAGGTTTTTGCCCAACCACGGGCTGCCAAATCAGTATATCTGTGGTCATAAACAATAACAGCCTAAGTCGACTTAAGAAATTAGATCAGTTGAAATTTTTGCTGGCGAATTTTTGTAACAAAACTGTTTTATAACTAAGGCAAACGCATTGGATTTAATTGTTTGTAAAGAAAGTAAAAAAGACCAATGAAAGTCTTGAAAAATGTCTCGATGTTGCTATTCAAAATCACCAGCAAAAATTTCAACTGGTTCAATTTCCTAAGTCGACTTAGGCTGTTATTGCTTATGACCACAGATATTACGTCCGTCAAGCTGCACCCCCCACGACGGATTTCAAATTTGAAAGTCCAGGAATTAAGTGCTATTTATGTGCTCCAAGATAAGCGAGGGGGTCAAAATCCCCGATCGCCGGATTTCAAATTCGATATGACAGGAATTATTATTGACGTCAAGCTACACCCTCCTCCCCCCCTAAGAAGGAGTAGGTTTAGATACAAACTTTGAATGTGGGAATTAAGTGCTATTTATATGCTCGAGAATTCCGCAAAGTTTGTTTTTGTTGCTCAAATTTTAGGTACTTTTTTCGAAATTCCAAAGTTGGGGGACCAGCTAAACCGCACTCTAATAAACGGTAGCTGTAGAAAAAAGTTTTACATGTGGGAATTATGTGCTAATTAGTTCCCAAAAAAAAAATGTTGTGCTCAATTTTTAAGTACTTTTTTAAAACCTCGAAAGTGGGAGTAGCGCTAGAAAAAAACTTTGTATGTGGGAATTCCTAATCTTGGCTTGCGTCATAATGACGCTTAACCGCCTAGGCGATTTTGGCCGTTTCGTATCAAAGCACGCCAGTCATTCCTTTTTAGCGTTAACTGACGCCAATTGGAAACCCAAGGGAGTTCAGGTCATCCTCCACCTGTTGTTTCCATCTCAGTCGAGGTATCCCCCTTCCTCTGCTGCCGAATTCGGGTGTCGATAGGAAAACTTTCTGTGCTGGTGCTTCTTTGTCCATTCGCATAACATGACCCAGCCAGCGGAGCCTTTGGGCTTTAATCCGCTGAACTATGGTCAGGTCTGCGTAAAGCTCGTACAGCTCATCGTTAAATTTCCTTCGATACTCGCCGTTAGCATCACGGGAAGGACCATAAATCTTCCGGAGAACTTTTCTCTCAAATACTCCAAGGGCCATCTTATCTTCTCTTGACACTGTCCATGATTCCGAGCCGTACATCAGGACTGGTATTATGCGAGACTTATAGAGCGTGATCTTTGTTTGTCGAGAGAGGACTTTACTTCTCAATTGCCTACTTAGTCCAAAGTAACACTTGTTGGCAAGGGTGATTCTCCGTTGGATTTCTAGACTGATATTATTTTCGGTGTTAATGCTGGTTCCCAAATAGACGAAGTCTTTCACCGTTTCAAACTTGTAGCTATCACTGACCTGGCTGCCAAGGCGCAGGTGCGCCGATTCTTTCTTTGATGACAGCAGATACTTCGTCTTGTCCTCGTTCACCGCAAGACCCACTTTTTTCGCTTCCTTATCCAACCCAGAGAAAGCAGCGCTTACGGCGCGGCTGTTAAGGCCAATGATATCAATATCATCGGCATACGCCAGCAATTGCACGCTCTTGTAAAAGATTGTGCCATTGCGGTTTAGCTCTGCTGCTCGAATTATCTTCTCCAGCATCAGGTTAAAGAAATCGCACGAAAGGGAGTCGCCCTGTCTGAAGCCTCGTTTGGTTTCAAATGGCTCAGAGAGGTCCTTCCCGATTCTGACGGAGCTGTTGGTTTTGCTCTACGTCATTTGGCAAAGCCGTATAAGCTTTGCAGGGAAAGTAAATTCAGACATGGCGGCATACAGGCAACTCTTTTTTGCGCTGTCAAAAAAAAAAAAAAAAAAAAAACTAATGGCGGCGATATACCAACATTATCATAACCTCTAACGAGATTTTTAGCCGAGCTTCTCTTTCCAACTTGTGGTGTGTTGCTTTTTGAGTTTTTCCTACAAGTTGGCGGGACCTACAGTTTTTTGCCGACTCCGAACGGCACTTGCAAAGCAAATGAATTTTTTTGCTGAGAAGCTTCTCATGGCAGAAATACACCCGGAGAGTTTGCCAAACTACTGCCGAGGGGCGACCCCGTTTAGAAAAATTCTTTTTCTAAATAATTTTTGATGTTACTTTTGCCGGGCATCGAACCGCCACGACTTGGTGTAGAAGGCCGAACACTTAACCGCTACACCACGGCGGCGCTGTCAAAAGCGGCTTTAAAATCGACAAAGAGATGGTGAGTGTCGATTCTTTTATCATGGGTCTTCTCCAGGATTTGGCGTATCGTGAAAATCTGGTCGATGGTAGACTTACCAGGTCTAAAGCCACACTGATAAGGTCCAATCAGTTTGTCTACGATGGGCTTCAGTCTTTCACACAATACGCTAGAAAGAACCTTGTATGCGATATTAAGAAGACTGATTCCGCGGTAGTTGGTGGGGTTAGCGGGATCGCCTTTCTTGTGGATTGGCCAGAGCACACTTAAATTCCAATCTGGAGGCATGCACTCATCTGACCATATTCTGCATAAGAGCTGATGCATGCTTTTTACCGGCTCTTCGCCTCCGTGTTTGAACAACTCGGCGGGTAGTCCGTCTTTCCCAGGCGATTTGTTGTTTTTGAGCCGGGATATAGCTATCCTCACTTCATCATAGTCAGGTGGTGGGACGACTTTCCCATCGTCAGGGATTGGGGTATCGGGTTGGACGTCTCTCTCACAATTTAGCAGTGAGGAGAAGTGCTCCCTCCATAATTTAAGTACATTCTGTACGTCGGTTACCAGGTCGCCGTTATTGTCCTTACAGGAACTTGCCCCGGTTTTTAAACCTTCCGTCATCCGCCGGATCTTTTCATAGAATTTTCGGGCATCATTCCTGTCAGCCAGCATCTCAAGCTCCTCACACTCACGCCTTTCGGTCTCACGTTTCTTTTTTCTGAAAAGGCGCCTCTCTTCCTTCCTCGCCTCACTATAGCGTTGCCATACACTGCGGGTTGCGCCCGTTCGCAACGTCTCCCTGTATGCAGCGTCCTTTTTGTCCGAGGCAGTGCTACATTCCTCATCGTACCAGTTGTTCTTGCGGGCTCGCTGAAACCCTATAGTGGCCTCAGCGGCGGTACGCAATGAGTGAGAGATATGCTTGCATTGCTCGGTTACATCGTATGTATGTGGGAATAAAGTGCTATTTATGTGCTCCAAGATAAGCTGCTCGGTGTCCCAAAAAACAGAGGTTGTGGGTAGGGGGAGGGGGTCAAAATCCCCTATCGTCGGATTTCAAATTCGATATGCCAGGAATTATGTGCTATTTATGTGCTAATTGGTTCCCAAAAAAAAAAAGTTTGTGCTCAATTTTTAAGTACTTTTTTAAAACTTTCTCCCTAAGAAGGAGTAGCTTTAGAAAAAAGTTTTACATATGGGAATTATGTGCTATTTATATGCTAATTAGTTCCCAAAAAAAAAATGTTGTGCTCAATTTTTAAGTACTTTTTTAAAAGAAGGAGTAGCTTTAGAAAAAAAACTTTGAATGTGGGAATTAAGTGCTATTTATGTGCTAATTAGTTCCCAAAAAAAAAAATTTTGTGCTCAATTTTTAAGTACTTTTTTAAAAGAAGGAGTAGCTTTAGAAAAAAACTTTGAATGTGGGAATTAAGTGCTATTTATGTGCTCGAAAATTCCGCAAAGTTTGTTTTTGTTGCTCAAATTTTAGGTACTTTTTTTGAAGTTCCAAAGTTGGGGGACCAGCTAAACCGCACCCTAATAAACGGTAGCTGTAGAAAAAAGTTTGATATGTGGGAATTATGTGCTATTTATGTGCTAATTAGTTCCCAAAAAGAAATTTTTCTGCTCAATTTTTAAGTACTTTTTTAAAACCTCGTTTGAAAATTTGAAATCCGTCGTTTGGGGGGGGGGGGGGGGGGGGGGGGTCCAGCTTGACGGACCTCAGTATATTCCTGTTCAATCCGCATCTTCAAATGAACAAACCGACTAAGCAGGGCAAATTAATGTTAAATTAATCAAACAAAACACAATGACGTCACCGGAAATATTATAATTACACGGTACAACAAAATTGAAGTTTTTGAAAATCCCACCAGGTTTCTCAACGTTTCCTTAAGCTCTTGGGTGCGCTGAATCCGAATCTGAAGTCAGATTTTTCGGGTCACGCTAGGTAGTTGTAGTTTATACAGAGAGCGGTAGTTGTAAAAAAAAAGTTTTATAATTTTTCTTAATAAATTAGCAAGTGCAACTAATTTTTCTTTAGTCAAGGAACCGTACTTAAATTTTGATTTTTAAATTTGACCGCATACAGATTTCAAAGTACAAAAAAATGGAGGGTTAGTTTATACAAAAATCGGCAGTTGTAAAAAAACTGCGTGTAACCAGTACACGTGAAAGAAGTTAACTTCTTAAATTCAGAAATAACGAAATATGAATAAGGTGTATTCGAGAATGGTTTAGTTTCACAATTTCTTACTTCCGGGAAGTGGACCAGGGAAACGATCAGTTCGAAAATATCTTATACATGTTGCGTTTTCCTTCAAATTCGGTACGTGGGTAGAATTATGCTTAAATTAACAGGGTCCAATACGGAATGGATATAGATGAAGAGAGGCGTAGTAGAAGGAAAGAGGGGAATGAAGAGAAAAAGGGGCAGATATAGTGTTAAGGCGAAGAAAGATAGGAAGGAGAGTTCTAAAAGGGGGGCAGTGAGCTCACATTTAGACTGGACGTCTCCCTCTACTACATATATAATATATAAGATTCAAATATTGTATTTGCGTTCTAAACGGATTGACCGACCATAACCAACTTTAGAACAGAAACTGAAAACCATCGATGAATTAAGAGGGATAGGGGAAAAGGGACGGACACCTCACATAAAAATGGGATTTTTATTATTGGAAGTATTCATGCTAGGCCACTAAAATTCAACTGTTATATGAGGATTTTATGAAACCACTTGTATAAGGATTTGAAAAAACGGGCATAATTGGTACCAATTCTATCGACTTTATCGAACTTACCTACATGCTAAGCGCTTGGCCTTGGCGGTTTTTATTGCGAGTTCGAAACTCGCTGGCGGTCATCAACTCACATTTTCTTTTTTTTATGCAATGCCTAATCTCATTCCCGCCATCGTCTGACCATCAAACACAAAAGACGAAGAAGAAACAATTTGAGAAAATCAAAGTTTTTGGGGTCGTTCGTTTTGGAAGGCAAAAACGGTTTTGTGATGCAATTGCATCGAAGTAATTCAATGCACCATTGAAAATGTTTGAGAAATTGCCAAAAATCATCGAATTTTTAACATTTCATATCGAACTTAAATGATATATTAAATAAAAACTTGCCTGGTAGCCCAAAATATTGCTTCTTCAAAATTCGAAGCGTAGAAAAATAAGCATTTTAAGCATGACAATAACAAATGAGAATGAGACTTTTGCTTGCTTGTTTTTATGAGCACCTAGGCATACAACTTAAAAAATCAGCTAAAATTACTCCAACTATTAAAATAATCTGCTGCAATTTTCTAGTACCTGGTATTTCTCGAAGTTGTCACCAAATCTTACCTACCAACAGTATAAACTTTCCAAAAGAGATTTTCAAGAAAATTAAATAGGTGGTAACCCCGTAACACACCGCAAGTGGCAACACCCAGGTGAAAAAAATTAGAATAAAGCACTAACTAACACTGTAATAAAATTGCATCTAAATGGGTCAATAGGTAACCGAAATATTGGTCCGCTTGAAATTGTCATATTTGGAATACGGTCGAAAATACCTTTCATTTGATAGCCATATTAGCATATCTAGCTCTATATTAAAAAAAAACATTGGGATAAGTGGCAACCTTGTAAACCACCATAAGTGGCAACACCCATGAATTCTGCTCGGCCTAACTATTACAATTTGTGCAATGTTAGCTAGATCCTAGAATTTCACCTCGTATTTGATTTGCACAGCTTAACATCGTAATTAATTAAAGTCCATTAACTGAATACTGTTTGCACTGATTTCCATAAGTTTGGTTGGAACAGCTGATTAGCGTTATGGGTATGGCGTTAGCGATAAGGGTAACTAATTCTGCGTTAATTTGGTTTTGTGTTTTTCCGACTACACCTTTTTATGTTTAAGTTCAGAAAGTTGCAATTGATATTCAGAAAATTACAATTCAAGTTCAGAAAATTACAATTCAAGTTCAGAAAATTAAAATTAAAATTCAGAATTTCCATTTCGTATTCAGAAAACTACAATTCAAGTTCAGAATTCCCATTTCATATTCAGAAAATTACAATTCAAGTTCGGAATTTCCATTTCATATTCAGAAAATTACATTTCAAGTTCAGAATTTTCCTTTCAAAATCAGAAAATTACATTTCAAGTTCAGAAAATCAATTTAAATTCAGAAAATTCAAATTCAAATTCAGAAAACTACAACTACATTAGGGTGATTAAAAAAAATGTTTTCTTATACAGGTGCCTGCACGGTAGAACGCGATATACAAGATTGTATGCCATTATACGTAAACATATGGGACAGTTATCTTTTAACTCCATTTCACGTTCTTGTTTTATAGTATTTATTTTTTTATATTTTATTTAAAACTAGCGGACCCTCACCCGCTTCGCTGGGTGAAAGCAAAAGAGAAATGAAATTTGTTCTTTGTTTTTTTCTTGTTTTATCATTTAATTCATGTTCGGTCATTATTTTGTGACTTATTCTAATAACAATGTTTTATTTATTTTAGTGACTTGCTCTAATTATTGTAAACTAACAACTTATTCTAAAGGCTTCTGATACACAACATTTTTGTTTTTATTTTCATACGGTGTATAAATATACAGTAACGATGGTTTCCCTACTTAATAATAATAATAATAATAAACTTGAGGTGTAGCACTGCGACCTTAAGATCTATTGTGCCCTCATACACTCATAGCACATTTTCCAAGCCGATCGCCTTCAGGAAGTCCAGAGCCAGGGTCGGCCCTACTTATATCTCTATCCTAATTTTCAGCCACATACCTTGACCCCATTTTGAGACATTCAACCTCAAGAAACTAAGTTTGTGTGGGAGGGGCCACGCCCCCTTTTCACATAACCCCTACTTACGGTTTTGATATCCTATAGCTCTATAACAATTTCCAGGTCCTTACCTTAGACCTTTTCACAGATATTCTGCTTGAAAAATTTAGTTTGTACGGGAGGTGCCACGCCCCCTTTTCTGATAACCCCTCTTTTTATGTCTGAGAATGCTTTTGATATCATATAGGCCTATACCAACTTTCAGGTCCCTCTTTTCTGATAGCCCCCTTTTTTTAGTTATAAACCTTCTCCACATGTGTCTCTACAATGTGTCTCTACGACTTGCCACCCAGCCCCACAACTAAGTACTACTATGAATACAGGGTTCAAATATTTATATTTCCCTTTTAAAATAAATTTTAATACTATTTTTGCACGAAAAACCATTAAAAATAAGACAAATTGTATGACAGCGCCACCTATCGTTAGACTCAGGTAAAAATTAATGCCAATAATAAGTTCCTCGATCCAAGAAATAGCGATTGATCAAGTTTTAATCAATTTTTTCATACACAGGGTTACCAACTTTGAATAAAACTAACAAAGAAACCAGACCTATAGGCTAAAACCCAGTATGAGGTTTTGATATGGGAGGGCTTAAGTTTCATCTCCAATTGGTTTCATCTATTACGGAGAGGTGACCCCTCATCTTGTGTCACAGTGTAATTAATAACTATCATTTAATTTAATCATTTTATTTATCTTATTATAATTCATCTAATAAATTTACGCTGTACCGACTAGCACTATAAAATAATTTTTCTGAATTGTTGTGCTAGGAAAACATTCAAATAAATACATACAAAAATACATACAACATTTTCGATATACTACCATAACTCCAGAGGTATTCAATATATTTTTTTTTGAGATGTTGATAACTCTTTACCCATTTTCAATATTTTGCCCATGCTAAAAGTACGAACTGGGTTCGCTTTCCATAGGAGCAAAGGATTTAGACCAAACTAGTGGCACCACAATAGGCCAGCCGGCCGAATTGAATATCTCTGTTATGCCAAGGAGAAGCCGCTACAACCTAACCTAACCTTAAACAGCCTCTAAGTTCAAAATAAACGAAATTTCAATTTACTACAAGCATTTCCACCAGAAACCGATTTTGTAACGAGCGGTGAGAGTAGGTAGGTAGGTAGGTAGAAGTGGCTGCCGCAAAGGCACACCTAGGCCAGTAATAAAAGGCCCGTTGTGATACCACCAAACACTAGGAAAGTCAGTCCCGGGGCCCGGCCCTATGGAAAATCCCAGTGCTGTTGGGACTCTCCATATAGCCGAAACCCGGGACTGACACTCCTAACCGACACCGCTACCCCTCCTCGAACCATTTTGATAACTTGATGAAGGCCATCAAGTCCTTTATGTCTAGCTCCGCGACCTGGCTTAAGCTAACCAGGAAGGGAACTCCCAGAGAGCGCCTTCTCGCTCCGCTTAAGGCCGGGCAGTTGCAGATGAGATGCTCCACCGTTTCCTCTTCCTCATCATCTTTGCAACTCCTGCAGCATCGTCGGTAGGGAACGCCTAGCCTTGCTGCGTGCCTACCAATAAGGCAGTGCCCGGTTAAAACACCTATTAATATGGAGATTTCCTTCCTTTTTAGGGCGTATATGTGTCTAGATCTTTTAAGATCGCATTTTGGCCAGGTTTGCTTGGATATCCGGCACCCTGGGGCTTGTAGCCATCTTTCGTTGGCTTCGCGGAGTGTATGCTCCTTCAGCATTAGCTTGCACGTGGCATACGGCATACCTATGCGCTCTTTATCTTGAAGAATCTGCTTGGTCGTGCCCTGCCTGGCAAGTTCGTCTGCCCTACAGTTTCCCTCAATGTCCCTGTGTCCCGGGACCCATGTGAGGTTCACGCGGTTCTGTTGGGCCATCTCTTGAAGAGATCGACGACAGCTGAGCGTCAGTTCAGAGTTGAACGAGTAAGAGCCAAGGGATTTGATGGCCGCTTGGCTGTCGCTGAAAATACAGATATCCTGTCCGGTGGTGCGTTTACCTATCCAAGTCACGGCGTCCATGATTGCAGAAACTTCAGCCTGGAAGACGCTGCAGTGATCAGGTAGTCTAAAGGAGAGTTCTAGGTCCAAATCCCTTGAGTAAACCCCTCCTCCGACTCTGCCGTCTAACTTCGAGCCGTCGGTGTATATAAAAGTGCCGCCATTAGTAGCGGGACACCGATCTATGTTCTCCCAGTCTTCCCTGCTGGGAATGTTTATTCTAAAACAACAATCTCCGACTGTTGTGGTCGCACACCGATCTGTGCTCAGAGGGAGAAAGCTGTAAGATCTTAGAATACAGGAGTGTCCAATAGTGCTTGCGCCCCAGACGGACGTTTCCCTTAGACGCAGAGCCGATGCCGCTGCTGCCCGGTACCCTTCCAGATCGAGTGGCAAAAAGCCAAGAATGGCCTGGAGAGCTTCATTGGGCGTTGTTCTTAACGCCCCGCTTATACAGATCATGCTCGATCTGTGGACTTTTCCTAACAGATTTAGGTTTGTTGCCTTTCCTAGCGCAGGCCACCATACCACGACTCCATACAGCAAAATTGGCTGGATTATCGCAGTGTAGATCCATCTGCAAATTTTGGGGCTGAGCCCCCATTTTTTGCCAATGGCTCTTTTACACGTGTAAAGTGCAATGCACGCTTTCCTCTGGCGCTGGATGACATTCTCCTTCCAGTTAAGCTTTCTATCTAGAACTGTGCCTAGGAATTTGGCTTTATCAGCTAAGTTCAGGCGCACGCCATCTAGTTCTGGTAGGTTCAGCGGTGGTATCTTGTACCGCCTGGTATAAAGGACAAGCTCCACCTTTCCCGGGTTGATGCTAAGTCCGCAGCGAGAGGACCATGAAGAAACTTCTCGCAGTGCTACTTGCATCAAGTCACACAGGGTTTGCCCCTATATGCAATAGCTAAATCGTCTGCATATGCCACTATCTTCCCGCCCCCCCACCTTGTGTCTCGTAGCAGCGAGTTTACGGTGAGGTTCCATAGGAGCGGGGAGAGAACACCACCCTGAGGCGTTCCTCTTGTGACATAGCGTGAAAGATCAACTGTTCCCAGTGAAGAAACTATTTTCCTTCCCTTTAGTAGTTGATCAATTAGTCCAATAAGAGACCTATTTATGCCCAGGTTTGTTAAAGCAGTGTTAATAGCCTCCGGCTTTATATTGTTGAAAGCCCCTTCGATGTCCAGAAAGGCCACGAGACAGTACTCCTTTTCGTGCAATGATTTTTCAACAATAGAGACTAGGCTGTGGAGCGCAGTTTCCGTTGATTTACCTTTGGTGTATGCATGTTGATAGCTAGAAATAAGGTTGCTATCAATAGTAGAGGAGAGATAATCGCTAATTATCCTCTCGAAGGTTTTAAGTGCAAAAGACGAGAGACTGATCGGTCTGTAGTCTTTAGGCTCATAGTGTGAGGCCTTCCCAGCCTTTGGAATAAAGACTACCGTGGCGCTTCTCCAGGAGCACGGAATGTAATTAAGAGCCAGGCAGGCTGAATAGAGAACTACCAGCCATTTAGCTGATATTTCCAGCGTGTTTATAAGTTGTGCGGGGAAAATCCCGTCTGGCCCGGCTGCCTTGAACGGCTCAAAGCTTTTGATTGCCCACCTTACCCTTTCCTCCGTAATGGGTATGTTTACCGCCAGGTTTGTTGCAGATGCTACAGGTGCATCATACAAGTTCCCCGGAAAGTGTGTGTTCAGGAGCAGCTCCAGGGTTTCCCCTTCCGTGCTGGTCCAAGATCCGTCAGGCTTCCGTAAATAGCAAATGGCTGTTTGAGTTTTTGATAGCACTCGTCTAAGTCTCGCTGTATCATCGACTTTTTCGACCCCGGTGCAGAAATTTCTCCACGAAGTTCTCTTCGCTTGCCTTAGAGCCTTTTTATAGGCCCTCAGTTTAGCTTTATATTCGAGCCATTCAGGCTCCGTACCGATGCTCTTGGCCTTGTTAAATTGCTTCCTGCATGATATACGGAACGAATCCAGGTCGTAAGACCACCAGTGGGGTCTATGTTTGCCGCGTGGTTTTGGTACTGGACAAGCCTGCTCTAGGGCATTTGAGAGCGCCGTTGTAAAGGTCGTTACCAGATCATCCAGTTCTCCCACTGATGAGGGGGCTTGTGGAGGTAATACTGGTAGGTCCCTAGCTAATATTTGGTTATGTAGCTGCCAGTTAGTGTTGCGTGGATTTCGTTTCATGACTGGCTGCTCAACAATAAAGTCTAACACAATTTCTATGTACCGATGGTCAGAAAATGAATGCTCATCAAGAACACGCCATTTTCTGACCCACTCATAAGCACCTTCGCTACAAACAGTGAGGTCTATAACCTCCCTACGAGCTTTAGTTATAAAAGTAGGCTCGTTACCCACGTTACAAACCACCAAGTTAGTTGTTAGTAGGTAGTCAAACAGAGACTCGCCCCTAGCGTTAATATCGGAGCTTCCCCACTGGACGTGATGAGCATTAGCGTCAGCTCCAATAATAAGATGGCCCGTACAGAAATTATCCACCAGATCTTTCACCTCCTTTTGTGGAGGAGGTTCTTCGGCGTCATAGGGCATATAGACCGACGCCATCGTTAGGCTGGTGCTGCCGACTGTTAAGCTGGCAGCTGTAACGTCACCATTTGAGTAGTTGGGTAATAGAAAGGTGTTTAGCTCAGACTTTACCAAAATACATGTTCTGACCTTGCCCTCATCATTGGCTTGGATGAGCTTGTACCCCTTAGTCCCCAATCCACAGATCCTAGAGCTATTGACCCAGGGCTCTTGGATAAGGACCACGTCTACGTCGCCTTTAGAAAGACGACTGCTTAAAACAGCCGAGGCTGCTTTAGATTTGTGCAGATTTATCTGAAGCACCACCAACATGAGAGAGCTCAGACATCCCTGCCGCCAGCGTGTCGTCGAGGTCTGGCCTGTTCCGGGGGCTGTCTCTCAACGAGGAGTTGTTCAGAGCACCTGCACGATTTGGCGTGGCGGGAACCCTGCTGTCTGAAGCAGCATCAACGTTAGTGTGCTCAGGTTTAGCCACGATCGTGACGTCGAGGCCTTCTTCGTCAAGCAGGCTTTCTTCTATCGCCGAGTTGTTCGCAGCACCATCGCAATTTGACGTGGCGGATAACATACTTTCCGCGTCGGACTCCTCTGCTTTCCCTTCCGATGCCTCGATCTCCGAGTCCTCCGGAGCGTCCGGAATAGCAGCGCGCTGTGCATCGCCACGGTATACGTGGATCACGATCTGACCCAAGCCGTAATGCACTCGTCCGTTGCACCGTTTAAGGGGCTCGAGCGCCTCCTTATTCAGAGTGATAACCACCTGTCTATTGGGCCCAACCACATCATCGACCAGATTGACGCCCCAATCCTGCGTCGGGAGAGACGGATTCCAGACCTGCAGCATCTCAAGAATATTCTCGGGTTCTGCAGGGACGGCAGGAATCCATGCCCTTGCCCTTGGCCGAGCAGGAATGTCCTTCCAGTCGACGACATCTAGTCTTGCCCCTGGATAGACTTCACCCAGTCTTGCAACTGCTGCCTTATACAGTGCGACAGTTCTTGCATCCTCGCACGCGAATATTTTGATCTGACCTTGGTGCCAGCCCGCGTCAGTACCTCGCGGCGGACTACCCGGAGACTCACGCATTAAGTGGAGGAGGGCCCTGCCCATTTCATTCCGGACATACAGCCACTGGTCTTTGGGGATGGACCAACGGTCGTTACCTCGGTCAATGAAACCTATAAGGATTCTGTCCTTGGTTACTTCAGCAAAGCTGAGTTTTCCCACTACGGGGTTGACCTGATGCCGCTTCGGATGGGGGTCTACCTCTCCGTCCGATCTCTGGCGTTTGAAGGGATTACCGTTCACCCTCTTAGGCACATAGGGCCTCTGGAAATTTGGTATCAGAGCTTTCGCTTCCTCCACCATCTTCCTTTCTTCCGGCGACAGCTTCTCCTGCGATGCTCCCTCATATCTTTTAAGGATCCTTGCGGCCTTTCTTTTATCCCAGTACGCAAAGCGTCGGGGAGATGCCTCTTTGGGGGGATTCAGACTCGTAGTTGCCATCGCGGTCTCTCCCTTTACGGCGTCGTCCTTCTCTTTCGAAACTCTGAAGCCAGGTCGTGAGACCATTGCCCCAGATGTGAAGAGATTGGGTTTCGTACCAGCGCTTGATGGAAGCTTAGCTTCCGCCGTTTTCTGCTTGACTGCGTAGGCAGCCGCACTGTTGCTTGCTCCCATCAAGTCACTCTTACTTGATAGCAGTTTGGGGGATGACTGACCCGTAGTTTCCATCGTTGTCGGCCTCCCAGTTAACTTTGAGGCGGAGTTTGTCCTCCGGCGTTGTGTTTTCGCTTGCTCCAGCATAGTTCTTCTCTGCTGCGGAGTAAACGAAGTCGTTAATTGCTTTGTATTTTGTGTGTTCTTCATCTTGTTCGTACGACCCCTCGCCGGACAAGGCCAGCTTAGGGTCAAGGGTAGTGTAAGGGGAAGTGTGTCGTCCGCCGCGGCAGAGCCCCATACCGCGGTAAGACCATAGTTACTCCCTGAGGCGGCCCGGTATCAGTGAGGCTCCGTTCGACTACAGCCACGATTTGCCTCCCGGCTGCAAACGTCCAATGGGCACGGTATCGCATAACACCCTGGATTGGGAGGGAAAAGTTTTGCACATTTATATAGCGAGCCGCTTGCTTCAAGACAGACGCCCGCTTACAGCCGCACCTCTTGGTGTACAGACGCTGCGAAAAAGACCCCGGTGAGCCCTTAAACCAAGTATGTCAGAGTGGCCCCCCCGGGGCTCCCTCTCTTTCTGCCGCGAGCCTAGGTAGCTCAACGTTGCCCAGAGTGCACGAACGAGGACGCAAGAGTCGGGATTGAGCGCGGTCACTCAGCAACCACACCCCATTACACTCCAGCGGTGAGAGTACACGGAGGGAAATCTATGGATGGAACATCCATAATTATTGATATCACATTAAATAAAAATTGATAATCCTGTCCCATCAATGAATATGGATAACTCACTATTGAAATGGTATCCATATAAACTATTGATAAATTCTAAATAGTTTAAAAAAACAAAATTTTATATAATTTGACATCTGGTTTCAGTAAGATTCGAACTCTGCTCCTCTGGCACGTTAGCCCAGTATTTTACCATTCGGCTACAGCTTATTATACAATTTTTCGAAAAATGTTCAATCATAAGAAATTCAAAAAATTTTGAATTAAAAAAAAACCCTCCAACAAGTTGTAATATTGTTAGAAAATCCATAGTAAAAATTGTTGAACTATTATGATTATGCGTCCCAGAAAAATTTATATTTCGCCAATATATATTAATGCACTGTCTCTGCCATTATTACTATGCAGTAAATATGGATATGGATACACCGACAATAGAAATTCACATCACGACCATAGATATTGACGTGCCGTTCAATTATATTAGCATTCTATCCATAAATAAAGAAAATAGTACATCATATTGAAATGGTTGACATGTCATTTTACTTTTTATAGGGAGCAAATAATATTTGATAACTCGCTCATTCTGAATGAATATTGCATCAAACTCGTCGCTATCAATAGCGATATTGTCACAACATTCAATGCATTTCTCTCAGTGTAAAATTGTAAATAAAAATTGTTGAGAAAAGGACAGATGCGGTGGGAGACGGAAGTAGTATTAAGAAGAAAAGGATAAGTTATTTGCAGAAGTAAGAGGAGGGGTGATGGGATTGGAAGCGAAAGGGAAACCGAAAGATCAAGCATAGAGCTGGACAACGTCTGCTGAGGTAAATTTGAACTTGGTTGTGGATATTTATCAGACACAAACGGGCTGCTTCAAATTTGGAATGCATAAAATTTAATTGTAGGGCCTGATAGGCAAGTGGTCTTCACCCTGAATAAGGAGGCACTCGAGCCCCTTAAACGGTGCAATGGACGAGTGCACTACGGCATGGGTCAGATCGTGATCCACGTATACCGCGGCGATGCATAGCGCGCTGCTATTTCAGCTGCACCGGAGGACTCGGACATCGCAGTGCCGGAAGAGGAGTCGGAGATGTCCCACTCGGAAAGTATGGTATCTGCCACGTCAAATGGCGAAGGAGCAGCGAACCGCTCGGATATGGGATACAGCCTGCTGGACGGGGAAGATCTCAACGTCACAGTGATAGCAGCTAGTCCTCAGCGCACCAATGTTGATACTGCCACAGTTAGTAGGGCTTTTGCCACGCCAAATCGTGGTGTGAACAAATCGTCGTTGAAAGATAAGCCTCCAGACGAGGTGGAACTCGACGATACGGTGGTGGCAGGGAAGTCTGAGCGCTCTCATGTTGGTGGTGCTTCAGATAAACCTGCACAAATCTAAAGCAGCCTCGGCTGCTTTAATCAGTCGTCTCTCTAAAGGCGACGTAGATGTGGTCCTCATCCAAGAACCCTGGGTCAACAGCTCAAGGATTTGCGGTTTGTGGACTAAGGGTTTTAAGCTTATCCGAGCCAGCGAGGGGGGCAGGGTTAGAGCCTGTATTTTGGTTAAGTCTGAGCTGAACGCCTTTCTCTTGCCCAACTATACACGGAGGGAAATTTATGGATGGAACATCCATAATTATTGATATAACAATAAATAAAAATTGATAATCCTGTCCCATCAATGAATATGGATGTTTCATCAATGCTTTTTTGATAAATCACTATTGAAATGGTATCCATATAAACTATTGATAAATTCTAAATAATTAAAAAAAAACAAAATTTTATATAATTTGACATCTGGTTTCAGTCAAATTCGAACCCTGCTCTTCTGGCACGTTAGCCCAGTGTTCTACCATTCGGCTACGGCATATTATAAAATTCTTAGAAAAATTTCCCATCATAAGAAATTTAAAAAATTTTGAATTCAAAAAAAAGTTTACAACAAGTTGGAATATTGTTAGGAAATCCATAGTAAAAATTGTTGAACTATTATGATTATGCGTCCCAGAAAAATTTATATTTCGCCAATATATATTAATACGCTGTCTCTACCATTATTACTATGCAGTAAATATGGATATGGATTTACCGACAATAGAAATTCATATCACGACCATAGATATTGACGTGCCGTTCAAATAAATATAGAAAATAGTACATCATAAATATAGAAAATAGTACATCATATCGAAATGGTTGACATGTCATTTTACTTTTTATTGGGAGGAAATATTATTTGATAACTTGCTCATTCTGATTGAACATTGCATCAAACTCGTCGCTATCAATAGTGATATTGTCACAACATTCAATGCTTTTCTCTCGGTGTACCAATGGTGACGTTACAGCTGCCACTTTAACAGTCTGCAGCACCAGCCTGACGATGGCGTCGGTCTATATGCCCTACGACGCCGAAGAACCTCCTACACAGAGGAGGGAGGTAAAAGACCTGGTGGCTAATTTTTCCATGGGTCATCTTATTATCGGAACTGACGCTAATGCTCATCACGTCCAATGGGGAAGCTCCGATATCAATGCTAGAGGAGAGTGGTTGTTTGACTATTTGTTAACAACTAACCTGGTAGTTTACAACGTGGGTAACGAACCTACGCTTATTACTAAAACCCGTAGGGAGGTCATAGATCTTACTATTTGCAGCGAAGGCGCTTATGAGTGGGTCAGAAAATGGCGTATTCTCGATGAACATTCATTCTCCGACCACCGGTACGTAGAATTAGTTCTAGACTTTTCTGTTGAGCTGCCGGTTATGAAACGCAACCCACGTAACACTAACTGGCAGCTACACAATGAAATACTATCTAGGGACCTACCAGCACTGCCCCCACAAGTCCCTTCATCAGTAGGGCAGTTGGAGGATCTGGTAAAGACCTTTACAACGGCGCTCTCGAATGCCCTAGAGCAGTCTTACCCAGTGCCAAAACCACGCGGTAAACATAGGCCGCATTGGTGGTCCTACGACCTGGACTCGCTCCGCAAATCATGTAGGACACAATTTAATAAGGCCAAGAGCCATGGCACGGAGACTCAATGGCTCGAATATAAAGTTAAACTTAGGGCCTACAAAAAAGCTCTGAGGCAGGCAAAGAGAGTATCGTGGAGAAATTTCTGCACTGGGGTCGAAAATGTCGACGATACAGCGAGACTTAGACGAGTGCTCTCAAAAACTCAAACAGCCACAAGCTTTTTGCGCAAACCTGACGGATCCTGGACCAGCACGGAGGGGGAAACCTTAGAGCTGCTCTGGCTGTATACATACCCATCACGGAGGAAAAGGTTAGGTGGACGGTTAAAAGCTTCGAACCGTTCAAGGCTGCCGGGCCAGAAGGGATTATTCCCGCACAACTCATAAACACGCTGGAGACATCAGCCAAATGGCTGGTATTTCTCTATACAGCTTGCCTGGACTATAGGCCGAGCAGTCTCTCATCCTTTGTGCTCAAAACCTTCGAGAGGATAATAAATGACTACCTCTCCTCTACTATTGATAGCAACCTTATCTCTAGCTATCAGCATGCATACACCAAAGGGAAATCTACAGAAACTGCGCTTCACAGCCTAGTTTCTGTTATTGAAAAATCTCTGTATGAAAATGAGTACTGTCTTATGGCCTTCTTCGGGATAAAGAGCGCTTAGCTATGCCGTTTGCCACATGCAAGCTTATGCTGAAGGAGTACACACTCCGCCAAGCCAACGAAAGATGGCTGCAATCTCCAGAATGCCGGATATCCAAAGAAACCTGGACGAATTGGGATCATAAAAGATCAAGACAAATTTATGCCCTAAGGAGAAGAGAAATCTCAATATTAATAGGCGTATTAACTGGGCACTGCCTCATTGGTAGGCACGCAAAACGACTAGGTGTGCCCTACCGACGATGCTGTAGGAGTTGTAAGGATGATGAGGAGGAGGAAACGGTGGAACACCTCATCTGCAACTGCCCGGCTTTAAGTGGCGCGAGAATGCGCTTTTTGGGAGTTCCCTTCCTGGTTAGCATACACCAGGTCACGGAGCTGGACATAAAGGACCTGATGGCCTTCATCAAGTCATCTAAATGGTTCGAGGAGGAGTAACGGTGTCGGTTTAGGAACGTCAGTCCCAGTTCTGCTATGGGGCAGGGTCCCGGATCTGACTTTCCTAGTGTTGGTGGTATCACAACGGGCCTTTTAATACTGGCCTAGGTGTGCCTCTGCGGCAGCCACTTGAACCTAACCTAACCTATATTTTTTAGAGGTGCTTCATCTTATCTTATATATAAATGCGCAATGTTCAAAAGTTTTATACCTTTTTTGCAATCACCACAATTCTAACCCACTAAACAATTAATTTCGTCTTTTTTCCGAAGTCTTTACGTTGCGTCGAAAGATTTTTCCGAAATCGCAACCGATTTTCTTTCGAAGTTGCTGAGAAATTTGTATGGGAGGGTTGAAGCGACTTCGTTACGAATTTTTCGAAACAAAATCGGTAGTTAAAAATAAAAAATTTTAAATTTGAAAAAGGTTCGGCAGGTATCGAACCGACGCGCCTGCATACTTGTACTCAAGTGCTGTCCACTCTGCTATATAGCTTTCATTTCATAACTTTTTTTTATCTGATAAACAAATGTTTGTTACACCTATTTTTTACGAAATGATTGCGAATTATTTAAGTAAAGTCGAAATTCTTTCAATTTTCTTCAGAAAGTCTGATATCCGACTATTCCGGAAGTCTTGGTTTGGTGGGTAAGTATTCAGAGAAGCAAATGCTTGCTCAGACTTGATGTTTTAAAAAAAAAGCACAGATAAGCTACATCATGCACAAGGCCCTTCGTGGCTAGTCTTTGTGAAATAAAATAAAATGGAAAATTTATAAATTATAAAAAAAAGTAAAATAAAAAAAAAGAGTGATTGAAAGTAAAGAAAGAAATTTGTAGGAAATGAAAGGAAAGGAAATAATATAAAATAAATAAAAATAGAACAAATTGAAATATATAAAAGTATAAAATAAAGGAAAGGAATGGATAAAAGGAAAATAAAGATAAGTTAAGGTAAGGAACGGTAAAGGGAGAATAATCAAAGACAAGTAAAGGTAGGGAAAGGAAAGGAATGGAAAAGAAAAAAGGAAGGGAAAGAAAGGAAATGTAATAAAAGTAAAGGAATAGAAAATAGAGGCAAATAGAAAAAGACAAAGAAAGGGAAGAAAAGAAAAATAAAGGAAAGAAAAGGTAGGGAGGAGGAAGGTATGGAAATAAATGAAAAGTAAAAAGAAAGACAAATAAAGGAAAGGAAGGTAATGAAAAGGGAAAAAAATAAGTAAAGGAAGTGAATGGAAAAGAAACAAAACTAAAGGAGTTACGAAAAGGAAAAGAAAGAAAGCAAAAAACGGAAGGAAAGGTAAGGAAAGGAAATGACCAGAAAAGAAATCTAAGGAAAAAAGAAATGTAATGGAAAATAAAGGTAAAAAAAGAAAAGAAATGAAATGAAAAGAAAATGAATAAAATGAAAGGAAACTAAGGGAAACGAAACGAAACTAAAACAAAGGATATGAAAGGAAAAGAAAGGAAAGGAATGGAAAAGAAAATAAAAGGAAAAAAGGAATCTAATGGAAAGGAAAGGTCAGGTAAGAAAATAAAAGGAAGGAAAATAAAAGAAAAAAACAGACAAGAAAGGAAATAAAATGAAAAGAAAGGAGAGAATGGGAAAGGAAGAGAAAGGAAAAGAAAAGAACGGAGGGGGAAGAAGAAAAGGAAAGGAAAGAAAAGGGAAGGGAAGGAAGGGAAAGAAAAGCAAAATAAATAAAATGAGATGAATGGAGAGGAAAGGAAAGGAAAGAAAGCAAATGAAAGCAAAGGAAAGGAGAGAAAAGGAAAGGAAAGAAAGACGTATTAAGACGACCTAGAATAAATAATTATCAACATTGAAACTATATTACTGAGTGGTGTAAACAGGGAGGAAAAGGCAAAAAGAATAGGAATGTATAGAATCGAAAAATATAAAAATAGCACTAACAAATTTTTGAATGGTACTTCAGCACGATAACCACTCGAATGTATATTTAGTCGCGATTTCTTTGTGGTTTCACTAAAATAAAATTTAGAGTAATAAATAAAATTATAGCGGAATTTCATTTCATTTCGTACTAAAATTTGATGAATTTTTGATGGCATTAAAAACCGCCCACACGTTCTAGTTATTTGCCAGGAGTAAGTTTTTGTTCTATGAAGTGATAAAATGAGATGAATTTTTACACAAAACTTTTGAAAAGAAAATTCAAATACATACAAATTTTTTTTACGTTATCATTTCATTCTTCCCCCTCCAGGGAGAGCTTTACATATTTAGAATTGAATTTTTTTTAATTCTATAATCAATCTGTGCCTTAAACAGTCAGCGATATTACAACAACTTTTGATTATTGACAACTCTTACAAAATCAGGATTTTAATTGTTTTCTTTTTTTTTAGTACAAACGTTCATAAAAGAAATAAGACACCTAAACCTTTGTACATATGTATCTATGGTATAATTAAGTAAAATGCATGGAAAGGAGGATGAAGATGTTTACTGGTTTGTTGGGCCCATTGCTAATACAACCGCTCAAATCGTAACGCATCCCTTGGATTTGATACGTTTGTTGGTACAATCAAGTACACAGAAACTTTCATATCGGAGCGTTTTTAGCAAAATTTTGGAAAATCATGGTCTATTAACATTTTGTTGCATTTAAATCCAAGAATTGAACGTGTTTTTTGTAATTAACAGGAAAAATTGGATTATTTTATGGCTTACGTTCCGCCACACAACGAACAATTGTTTATTCCATGATGCGTTTTGGGTTCTATGAACTTGGTATACGTTTAGAACATTCCCATAAATTCATAAGTAAAGTTGGAATAGCTTGCGTGAGTGGACTACTTGCAGGCTTCTTTTGCACTCCTATGGAGCAAATAAATGTACGCATGCGAACTGATGTTCTAAAACCGCTGGATATGCAAAGGAGGTACCTAAAATATTCATACTTCCATACATACTCTCATTAGGGTATATTTTATTATAGGTATCGAAATACGTATAAAGCGCTATTGAGATTGTATTATGAAGGTGGATTGGGTGAATTGTATCGTTGTGGTGTCATATCGTCAGTACGTGGAATGTGCATGTCAATTGGACAGTTGGCTGTTTACGATCAGGTGACTATAAAAGTTTTCTTACAAGGATATACATTAGACTGGGCCAAAAAAAATGTTTTTTTTTTTCACAAAAATTATATTGATTTTCTTTTTAAGATAGGTGAAACAAATTACTGTAATTTTTTCAGATTTTTAAATTAAAGTCTAGGGGTCTATCATCGCTAGTTTACAGTTTAAAGACTTAACCTCATATTTGGTATAAAATCGACAAGGCATTGTTGTTAAACACCATTAACCCGAACATATTTTTGTAGGATTAAATTCCCTACAAAAGCTGCCTAGCCGGAATTTTCTCAGACTAGCCGTTTTCTAGTAGGTATTCTAGCCTCAACCATTGGCATGTTTTTTTTATTTCCCGATTTTGGTTTGAAAATTTGGCAAAAACACAAAAATCAACGAATAAAGTTAAATATTCTTGAGGGAAATTGACTACTGAATCCGAATTCGAGATGAGAATTCAACAACGATTCCGATGTTCGGCCTCAACCTCGAAAAAAATACCAATACTATTTTGTGATGGTTTTGTAAGGTTAGGTGCGAACTGCGACCTGCTAGGCTAATTCTGATCACGGATTTGGATTTACCTCGCCAAAATACATGAAAAGTAATGTATTGAGTTCACAGATCCGTCAACTTTTTGTTTTTTTTTTTGGCTGCGCCATTTGAAGAATGTAAAACTACACCTTCGCAGAGAAAACATATTAAGCAAAAATATGTTTGAACGTATAGGAGAAATGTACATTTTTGGTTATAATATTGATCATATAATGATAATTAATCATGTAGAATATCAATAAATAAAATAAAGTAAAAAAATTGGATCAAAAACACCAAAAAAATACGGAAATATGATTTCTTTTTTTCATTTAATATTAATATATGAGGTAAAGACTGTAAAATCAAAACTAGTGATGATAGACTTCTAGAAATTAATATAATTTTTGAAAAAAAAATTATTTTTTTTTTGGCCCAGTCTAATATACATATCGTTTCTCGGCGTGCAATGCCACGTATTTGCAAAAGGCAATACGGCGTAACTGAAAAATACGCGATATTGCACTGTTTATTTCAAAGAAAATAGCTTACATAAACGTTATTTTATATATTTATTTCAGTTTTTGCTGATAAAAACGGCGGAATTTTAATTAAGACCGTTGAGTCCTAGTCAGGGTAACGAAATCTCGATTTTGGAGGTTTTGGTACATATGTCGTATCATCATCATCATTTATTAGCGCTTAACCGCCTAAGCGATTTTGGCCGTTGCATATCAATTGGAAACCCCAAGGGAGTTCAAGTCATCCTCCACCTGTTGTTTCCATCTCAGTCGAGGCCTCCCCCTTCCTCTGCTGAGTGATTCTCCGCTGGATTTCTAGACTGATATTATTTTCGGTGTTGATACTGGTTCCCAAATAGACGAAGTCCCCCACAGTTTAAAATTTTTAACTATAAACAGTGACATGGCTGCCAAGACGCAGGTGCGCCGACGCTTTCTTTGATGAGACCAAATACTTCGTCTTGTCCTCGTTGACCGCAAGACCTACTTTTTTCGCTCCTTATCCAGTCCAGAGAAGGCAGCGCTTACGGCGCGGTTGTTAAGGCCAATGATATCAATATCATCGGCATACGCCAGCGATTGCACGCTCTTGTAATAGATTGTACCGTTGCGGTTTAGCTCTGCTGCTCGAATTATCTGCTCCAGCATCAGGTTGAAGAAATCGCACGAAAGGGAGTCGCCCTGTCTGAAGCCTCGTTTGGTTTCAAATGGCTCATAGAGGTCCTTCCCGATTCTGACGGAGCTGTTGGTAGTGCTCAACGTCATTTCGCAAAGACGTATAAGCTTTGCAGGGAAGTCAATTTCAGACATGGCGGCATACAAGCAACTCCTTTTTGCGCTGTCAAGAGCGGCTTTGAAATCGACAAAGAGATGGTGTGTGTCGATTCTTTTATAATGGGTCTTCTCCAGGATTTGGCGTATGGTGAAGATCTGGTCGATGGTAGACTTACCAGGTCTAAAGCCACACTGATAAGGTCCAATCAGTTTGTCCACGGTGGGTTTCAGTCTTTCACACAGTACACTAGAAAGAACCTTATATGCGATATTAAGAAGGCTGATTCCGCGGTAGTTGGTGCGGTTTGCGGGATCGCCTTTCTTGTGGATTGGGCAGAGCACACTTAACTCCCAATCCGGAGGCATGCACTCGTCTGACCATATTCGGCATAAGAGCTGATGCATGCTTTTTACCAGCTCTTCGCCTCCTTGTTTGAACAGCTCGGTGTGGTGTGGCTTTTTGTAAATACGCGGTATTGCGCACCGATCGACGATATGTATGTATGCATGTGTTTCACTAGTACGAATTTGGAAATATAAACCCCCACTAACATTATTTTTTTGTTTATCTCAGTCTCCTAAAAAATAGTAAAAAATACATTTGAACTTTAAAATATAATGGTTGCATAAGAAATCTGAACAAACAACGAAAGACTGAAGAAGCGAACTTGATAGTTTTCGTTCCATTTTAAACAGATGTAACTCAAAACTTTAATTTTTTTGGAAAACCGCATTTCAACATTTTAATTTTTTATAGAACTCCATTGTAAAAATTAATGTTTGAATGCGGTTTCAAAAAAAATTGGAGTTACATCTGCACTCAGAAAAAAGCTTCCTTAGCGCAAGTAAAAAATGTCTTACAGAGTTAAGCGGGCTACTCAGCTGCCAAGAAATGTCAAACTCCATAAAAAAAACGCTCAAGAAATGGTCAAGAACTCTTTTCACACGTCAAATTTTCTTGAGCCAATACTCCAATGTTCCAATTTTTGTTCTTCGTAAGGCAGAATAGGCAACTGCCTATAGGCCCCGCATAGACCCGGATGAGGCCCCACAAAAAAATATATATTCTAATGAACGAAAACTTTATTTGAACACTGGTATGAAATTTCCCAACAACAATGTTAAAGCAATTCACGATTAATATCGCATGATAGTCCGGCCAAAATAAACATTTGAAAAAACATTATTTTCCACAGAGCCAAATTTTAGTAGAGAGCTCAGATTCGCCGTCAGAAAGAAAACTTCAAAAGTCCCTATCGATCCCATGTGTATTAAAAAAGTTATTCGGGGTCAAAGTCAAAATTTGAGGTTCTAAAGAAAAATTTTCACTTACCGTTTATTTGTCACGAAGTTTCTCATCGACAATGAAAATAGTTATTTTTGTAAAGCCCCTAGTTTTCGAGCTGGATCCACCTTTTCTCCTTGAAATACTATTTAGTCTGGTAAATTTAATTTATCTTGTAAAAAAAAACTCCCACAGAGCCAATTTTTTGTCAGGAGCCTAGTTTCAGGAAGAAAACTGCAAAAGTCCCCATCGATCCCATTTGGCATAAAAAAGTTATTCGGGAACAAAAAACGAGGAGGGGATTTTTTTTAATTTTTCTCGTTTTTTTCCCCCAAATAACTTTTTTATTTTTAAGCTCTGTTTAAGCGACATAACATGGTTTCGTTTATTTCATCTGCATTACGTATTATTGTAAGTCGCAGATAATTTATGGAATATTCGGAATACATAGCTTATAGTCGCAGTCACAAAATGTGGTTTTTCACAAGCAAAATGGGGTAAGCCAATAGTCGCCAATGCCTCAGAGCCCAAGTGCTCACCACCAAATAATAAATATAAGGTGTAACAAAACACAAGTGGTTTTTCACAAGCAAAATGGGGTAAGCCAATAGTCGCCAATGCCTCAGAGCCCAAGTGCTCACCACCAAATAATAAATATAAGGTGTAACAAAACACAAGTGGTTTTTCACAAGCAAAATGGGGTAAGCCAATAGTCGCCAATGCCTCAGAGCCCAAGTGCTCACCACCAAATAATAAATATAAGGTGTAACAAAACACAAGTGGTTTTTCACAAGCAAAATGGGGTAAGCCAATAGTCGCCAATGCCTCAGAGCCCAAGTGCTCACCACCAACAATTTTGAGGGGTTTTCTAAGGAAGTGGGACTAGCCAACGATGCATTCTCAGAGCCAAAGCGCTCGCCCCAATTAATACATACAGAGTGTCAATACCAAAACACAGTCCACTAGACTTGATGGTACATACCAATAATTAAAAAGAACCAAACACAGTCAATGAGACTTGATGGAATATAAAAATAATAAATTAAATAAAATTAAAAAGACTTTGGTTGAGGTGGGACTCGAACCGGCAACCCCGGCCAACTCCCTCAACCATATAATATCACAACAACAATAATAATAAACTGCTCGCCGCCCACCGTTTAACTCCAGCTTAGATATGGTCCTTCGAGCCGGATCAAACCAGCAACCTATGGCTCTTTACTAGACGACTAAGCCGTCTAGGGCGGGGAGTATGTTTAAGCGACATAACATGGTTTCGTTTATTTCATCTGCATTACGTATTATTGTAAGTCGCAGATAATTTATGGAATATTCGGAATACATAGCTTATAGTCGCAGTCACAAAATGTGGTTTTTCACAAGCAAAATGGGGTAAGCCAATAGTCGCCAATGCCTCAGAGCCCAAGTGCTCACCACCAAATAATAAATATAAGGTGTAACAAAACACAAGTGGTTTTTCACAAGCAAAATGGGGTAAGCCAATAGTCGCCAATGCCTCAGAGCCCAAGTGCTCACCACCAAATAATAAATATAAGGTGTAACAAAACACAAGTGGTTTTTCACAAGCAAAATGGGGTAAGCCAATAGTCGCCAATGCCTCAGAGCCCAAGTGCTCACCACCAAATAATAAATATAAGGTGTAACAAAACACAAGTGGTTTTTCACAAGCAAAATGGGGTAAGCCAATAGTCGCCAATGCCTCAGAGCCCAAGTGCTCACCACCAACAATTTTGAGGGGTTTTCTAAGGAAGTGGGAATAGCCAACGATGCATTCTCAGAGCCAAAGCGCTCGCCCCAATTAATACATACAGAGTGTCAATACCAAAACACAGTCCACTAGACTTGATGGTACATACCAATAATTAAAAAGAACCAAACACAGTCAATGAGACTTGATGGAATATAAAAATAATAAATTAAATAAAATTTCGCTTTGTTATACAAGATAATTCCGTTTTCCCAAACTATTATTTTTAGATATTATAGATGAAGAAAAGGTGGCTCTAGCTCGAAAACTATAGGATTTACAAAATAACTATTTTCACTGTCGATGGGAAACTTCGTGGCAAATAAAGGGTAAAACAAAATTTTTCTACGCATACTAAATTTTTCGAGAAAGATCCTGAGAAGTTCGTACGTGGCATATACCTACATATGTATGTATTTTCATATAATTTCGACCACTTCGATAAGGGGATGTCAGTTTGCGAAAGTAAGCATGACATAAATAACCACCAATAAGTCGGCGTAGATTATGATTGAGCGTCGAAAAATCTATAGGTGTATTCACCACAATAAATGCCAAAATGGTACTTTGCTGTCAAAAATAACATTTTCATCTATATGGTATATGGCCCCGACAGGATTTTTACCTACGGCCCCGAAGATGTTAATCCGGTCCTGTGTACACAGGCAAAAACACGAACGCACGCACTTTTATTTCGGTTACAAGGAAAAAAGTCGTGCATGTACAATGTCCATACGTGCGATAAACGCACTTTTTCCTTACTTTGAGTACTTATTTCTTTGTTCTTAGGAAAATTTTACTTGTAAGCAGGAAATCTCTTATTTATATTGAGGAAGTTAAGGTGTTGTGAGTTCGATTATCGATGGAGCAATATCATTTTTTTTATAACAAAGTAAAAAAAAAAAAAATAGTTTTCAGAGTGTCTTGAACGCTCAACCCAGGTATCTACGCAGACACCATCGTATACTTATGCTTCTAATCTTGGCTTGCGTCATAATGACGCTTAACCGCCTAGAAGATTTTGGCCGTTTCGTATCAAAGCACGCCAGTCATTCCTTTTTAGCGATAACTGACGCCAATTGGAAACCCCAAAGGAGTACAAGTCATCCTCCACCTGTTGTTTCCATCTCATTCGAGGCCTCCCCCTTACTCTGCTGCCGAATTCGGGTGTCGATAGTAAAACTTTCTGTGCTGGAGCTTCTTTTTCCATTCGCATAACATGACCCAGCCAGCGGAGCCTTTGGGCTTTAATCCGCTGAACTATGGTCAGGTCTGCGTAAAGCTCGTACAGCTCATCGTTAAATTTCCTTCGATACTCGCCGTTGGCATCACGGGAAGGACCATAAATCTTCCGGAGAACTTTTCTCTCAAATACTCCAAGGGCCATCTCATCTTCTCTGGACACTGTCCATGATTCCGAGCCGTACATCAGGACTGGTATGATGAGAGACTTATAGAGCGTGATCTTTGTTTGTCGAGAGAGGACTTTACTTCTCAATTGCTTACTTAGTCCAAAGTAACACTTGTTGGCAAGAGTGATTCTCCGTTGGATTTCTAGACTGATATTATTTTCGGTGTTAATGCTGGTTCCCAAATAGACGAAATCTCTCACAGTTTCAAACTTGTAGCCATCAACGGTGACTTGGCTGCCAAGGCGCAGCTGCGCCGATTCTTTCTTTGATGACAGCAGATACTTCGCCTTGTCCTCGCTCACCGCAAGACCCACCTTTTTCGCTTCTTTATCCAGCCCAGAGAAGGCAGCGCTTACGGCGCGGTTGTTAAGGCCAATGATATCAATATCATCGGCATACGCCAGCAATTGCACGCTCTTGTAGAAGATTGTGCCATTGCGGCTTAGCTCTGCTGCTCGAATTATCTTCTCCAGCATCACGTTGAAGAAATCGCACGAAAGGGAGTCGCCCTGTCTGAAGCTCGTTTGGTATCAAATGGCTCAGAGAGGTCCTTCCCGATTCTGACGAAGCTGTTGGTATTGCTCAGCGTTATTTGGCAAAGCCGTATAAGCTTTGCAGGGAAGTCAAATTCAGACATGGCGGTATACAGGCAACTCCTTTTTGCGCTGTCAAAAGCGGCTTTAAAATCGACAAAGAGGTGGCGTGTATCTATTCTTTGATCATGGGTCTTCTCCAGGATTTGGCGTATCGTGAAAATCTGGTCGATGGTAGACTTACCAGGTCTAAAGCCACACTGATAAGGTCCAATCAGTTTGTCCACGATGGGCTTCAGTCTTTCACACAATACGCTAGAAAGAACCTTATATGCGATATTAAGAAGACTGATTCCGCGGTAGTTGGTGGGGTTAGCGGGATCGCCTTTCTTGTGGATTGGGCAAAGCACACTTAAATTCCAATCTGGAGGCATGCACTCGTCTGACCATATTCTGCATAAGAGCTGATGCATGCTTTTTACTAGCTCTTCGCCTCCGTGTTTGAACAGCTCGGCGGGTAGTCCGTCTTTTCCAGGCGCTTTGTTGTTTTTGAGCCGGGATATAGCTATCCTCACTTCTTCATAGTCAGGTGGTGGGACGACGTTTCCATCGTCAGGGATTGGGGTATCGGGTTCAACGTCTCCCTCGCAATTTAGCAGTGAGAAGAAGTGCTCCCTCCATAACTTAAGTACATTCTGTACTTCAGTTACCAGATCGCCATTATTGTCCTTACAGGAACTTGCCCCGGTCTTTAAACCTTCCGTCATCCGCCGGATCTTTTCATAGACTTTTCGGGCATCGATCCTGTCAGCCAGCATCTCAAGCTCCTCACACTCACTCCTTTCGGCCTCACGTTTCTTTTTTCTGAAAAGGCGTCTCTCTTCCTTCTTCGCGTCACGATAGCGTTGCCATACACTGCGGGTTGCGCCCGTTCGCAACGTATCCCTGTATACAACGTCCTTTTTGTCCGAGGCTGTGGTGCATTCCTCATCGTACGAGTTGTTCTTGCGGGTTCGCTGAAACCCTATAGTGGCTTCAGCGGCGGTACGTAATGAGTGAGAGATATGCTTCCATTGCTCGGTTACATCGTTAGGTCGAGGATTGCTCTCCGATAGCAGGTGTGAGAGTCGAGTGGAGAAATTATCAGCTGTCTGTGTCACGCGCAGCTTCTCGACGTCAAACTTTCCTTCCGTTACTGTGCGTACTTTCTTCGCTGCACAGAGGCGTGTGCGTATCTTGGCTGCAACAAGATAATGGTCCGAGTCGATATTGGGACCGCGTAGGGTACGCACGTCTAGAACGGTGGATCTGGGTCTGCCTTCGATCATGACATGATCAATCTGGTTTCTTGTTCTTTGATCAGGGGACAGCCAGGTGGCTTGGTGGAACCTGGTACTACTGATGACCATATTGCGGGCAGCGCCGAAGTCTATCAACCTAGTGCCGTTGGGGGATGTTATATCGTTGAGACTGAATTTTCCAACTGTAGGACCAAAGACTCCTTCCTTGCCCACCTTGGCATTAAAGTCGCCGAGCACGATTTTGATATCATGCAGGGGGCAGCGATCATAGGCTTGTTCAAGTTTATCGTAGAAGGAGTCCTTCTCTGCGTCGTCCGTCTCCTCAGTCGGCGCATAGGCGCAGATAAATGTTATGTTGAAAAACCTCGCCTTGATGCGGATCGCAGTGAGACGCTCGTCCACAGGAGTGAACGCTAGTACTTGGCGGCGAAGTCTCTTTCCCACCACAAATCCTACACGGACGGCGCTTTGCCGCGTGTCTGGCCACTGTAGTATACGTCACAAGGACCGATGGTCGTCTTTCCTTGCCCCGTCCATCGCATTTCCTGCAGGGCGGTGATGTCAGCCTTTGCGTTCGCGAGGACATCAACCAGTCGGGCAGCGGTACGCTCCCTAGAAATGGTCCGGAAATTCCACGTACATGCTCTAATATCCTTCTCGTAGTCCATAATTCGTTTTGCCGGGTCGTCAACATTAGAGGGGGTTCTCATCCGAGGCTTTCTTGTTTTTCTTTTCATTGGAATTATGCTTGCCAGCGTCTAATTACAGTTTAGTTCTAAATGACACAACACTTTCTCACGTTGCCTTGTTGCCTTCACCGAGAATCGTGTTTTCCTAATTTGAAATGTTAAAAAGAAAATCTTCTCAATTATATGTGATTTTCCTTTGGAAACATTAAAGCCCAAAACAAATGTGCAGTAACCCTGCGCAGTGAAAAATTTAAACACACTAATTTGTACTAGAGCAGCCACATGTATCCCTGCATGGTGTGCAGTAGCTGCACGACGTGTTCAAATCAAATTTCTACGCACCTCGCCAGTGTTGGGTGTCGATAACCCCAACAAGCACGAACAAACCAAAAACAAAATGCCAAAAAAAACAAATATTTTATTTCGTGATTTGCATTTTTGAATGAAAAATGTTTATAAAAAATGTAATTTTGATTTTAAATTGAGTGTTTAAATCATATTTCAGCTTATTTATGTGTGTTTTAAGTGAGTTTTGAAAATATTGCTCAAGTGTCACTGCATGGAACTGCCTGGCAAATTTTGCTGCACGTGTGTTTACAAATCTTTCAAGCAGCAGTAAAACTAGCAGCGCTGCAGGCCAAATCGCTGCACATGCACCGAAAGAAAAGTCGGTTGTAAAACTCACATTTCTGCTTTATCAATTTTCATTTCAGCAAAAAATGTCATATTAATATTGAAAATTATCAAATAAACAGGGTTCACGTTAAATTGATACGAAAGTTGCTTAATCAACATTAGCATGTATGGCATTGTCATATCAATTTCTCATGTTAATAATACATTACTTCGAAAAGTTTTATTTAACATTAAAAATTATGTAAACGACCGGTTTAACGTCAAAATGATAAAAACTTGTTGAGCCAACGTAGTACGTCATATCACTTTCATATCAATTTCTCATGTTAATACACATTTCGACAACATATTGATATAAAAACTGCCAATCTCACATTTGTATAACATTCTCATGTTAAAACGGCATAAACCACGCGTGCAGTTGACATTTATCACGTTCATAACACATTTCGAAAACCTGCTTCACGTAAAAATCCTATGAAAATTGTAATACTAACATTTGCAAAACTATCTCATGTTAAAATTACGTGAATTGACATTTTTTATGTTTATAACAAATTTTGACAACATGTTTCACGTATCACGTTAGCATTTGTGTAGCTGTTTCAAGTTCAAGTTGGGTCGTTGTAAAATAATTTATTAACAAAAACTAGTATATCCCGTGGTCGAAATTCGACCAATTTAAAATAGTTGAACTTATTCAAACATCTGATCAACTTTTTGTCAATAGCTGCCTTTAGGACCCGTGGCCGAACCTCGACCAACTTAAATGTATACATTAAAAACTCATCTATAGGCAAAATGAGGCCATCAAAGAATTTAAAAAATAGCGGCTGTTATTATATAATAAAAATATTAAATTACAGCAGCCCTTTCCAAAATTATTTATGGCAAATGCCATGCAAATATTCGGTTTTCGAGATTTTATGTTGCACTTGAATAATCGGATGATTAGATTGTGCTTAACAAATAGCCACTAATTTATGCGATCGTTTTGTCTCAAACGGTAGAAATCACTAAAATTTATAGAAGTAATCTACCGAAGTCCGATAAATAGACTACTGTGTTTGAAAAAATTTCGCAACTTCGATCTTATATCATCAATAATTAGACAAAAAAACCCAAATTGATTAAGCGGTTATCGCATTTCTGTAATGGGTGGTATGTATGCATATGCTTTCCGTCAACTAAAAATATTCAGGAATTTTTTTTCTCGAAAATAGATATCACAAACATAAAAATTTTAAAAAACTCAAGATAAGAAATTTTTATATATTGAAAAAATAAAAACAATTTTCAATGACAAAAAATAAAAAAAAAATTGGCCGATAGCTCTACTTGAACCATTAACCGCTCGACCACTACCCCCGACGCTTCCCACTGGGCTATCGCTTTATGTACAAATTGATTGTCAGATAACCAATTCAAGTGGCATGAGAAATTTTCATTCGCTTATTACAGATAAATGAAGCAGGATTGGTTATATATTAGATAATTGTGCACTGCCTTAGAGGTATGCCAACAAATCCATATGCATTTCATAAATATTTATGCATATTTAGTATGGGCTTAAGCTTGGCAAATATTTATATGTAAAATTTGTTAGCTTATTAATATAATAGATAATGGACCGAAGTACTCAATGAGCGAGGGAATGAAAATAATTTCTCTCTCATAATAGGACGTGTTTAATGAGGGAGAGAATGAAGATAAAGAGTGGTTTCCCTTGAAGTTCAGCCAACTTTGAAATATGAGTTTGACGCTATTACTCTAACTCTCAAAGAGCGAGAGAATCAAAATATTTCCATTGCTGGTATTTTACACACATATACAAATTTCTCAAAATAAGCTTGGTACTCCAACAACAGGAGCCATATTGAATTATTATTTTATTTTTTTGAAACATTTTTTTTGTTTGGTGGTACGCAAGCCTACTTTGATTGCGACATATTTTTTTCAAATTAAAAGTTTGACCATGGTTGCCCTATTTGACATTTTAATAATGGTGTTATGAAAACATAAAACTTTGTAGAATTTCTTACACAAATCTATTACATCGGAATTTTTCCTTGAATAAATTTTTTTAATATGGAATTCTACAATTAAGTGAAGCTTTATTGGGCTTTTGAATCTCTATTTAGATATATATCTACATACATATTAGAGTTTTATGGAAAAATATAATTTTGATTACGTTTTCCCAAAAAATTGTATAGTTAAATTACATTTTATTATGTTGTTGTTGTAGCGAGGTGTAGCCCTGCCTAAATGTCAGACAGGGTCACCCCGAGTGTATTGCTCTTGGCCGGGTCGATATAAGAAAACGACCCGGGTCGTTTCGGCACGATGGGTACAGCACAAGTACTGGTACCGTTCTCGTAGAACCGGCAATACAAGAAACTAGCCGTGTAGGCCATGTAGGTCATTTAGCGTCTCCCAGGGTGCACCAACTGGGAGGCGACCTACTTTTACACCCCTAAATATATTATAAATATATGTAATTGAAAATTTAAGATTTTCAGGATTTTATGGCACAACAATATAACATTTTTAGTTTTTCATTTGTTTATTAATACTTTGGAATATATGGCGACCATAGTTATCTCATTTTTATTATAGAATTCTACGAAAAAGATGTTTGATTTTTATTTTTTTAAAAAAGCAAAATTTCATATTATATAAAATTGACGGCAATGGGTGTATCTATTTCAATCTCATTTTTTTTTTTTCCTTGATGAATTTCAATACAGAAAGTTAAAACATTGATTGCTTCTTTCCTAAAAATTTTATTTTTAAACTAAACTTACTAAAGCGTGCGAGATATGAGAAAAACAAATTGTCACCTTTTTTTTAATCCTTTGGTACATAACAACTCTCATGCGGAAACAAATTGGCTATTCGCGCCGACGCCATCTATTTGGAGTGTAACATTTCAATATACATACATATATGAGTTCAACGCCGAATCTACTGTTTGAACTCAATGAGCGAGAGAATTGGAGTGTTTACGCATGTACATATGTAATGTGTATGCAAATAGATATGAGCAAAATGAATTCAACAAAGTGTGCTTGAATTTGACGTTGCTCTCAATCGGAACCAGGGTATAATGTCAAACAGAAAAAATATTTTAACCCACTTGAAAACAATTTTTTCCGTTTATAAACTTTTAGAAAAATTTGTAAATTAACTTTTGTTTTAAATTTTCAATACTTATATTTCACCTTTAATTCAAATAAGTAATACGAAAGAATATTCGGTAGCAAATTTAGAAGTATTTTATTGGTAGTGAAAAAAACTTCGGTGCCAGTGAAGAACGGTTGGAATTCAACTGTTTTATAAGCTAAGGTAAGAAAACTGTAACCAAACACTTTTTACAAAAATCGCGGATGATGTAAGGGTAAATTATTGCTAATATTAATGAAGAGAAAATGATACCCAATTTACATGTGCACCATAAAGGATTAATTTATTTGTTTACAATCGTTTGACATTATAGCCCCTTACAAGAGAAAATATTTAACTGTCAATCACACTTTGTTGAATACATTTTGGATATGAGTATGAAATTGGTTTGACGTTTATTTTGAAGGGGTGGAAATTTGGAAATATGAGTTCGTGTAATATTAAAGAATATTAATGAGCGAGAGAACGAAAATAGTTACACATTCATTTGGGTTGTATTTTAAAAAAAATGTATTATACATGGCGTGGTTTTAAAACTTTTTAGTGGGGGTAAATTACAAATTCTGGTTGGGTCAAAAAAAGTTTGAGGGTTTTCTAGCTTTTTTCTTTAACCATAACTTAGCAATATTTAAAAGACACTTTATATGGATTTTTCTTTTGATTTAAAGAAAAAAAATGTATATTGATTTTTAAAAAAATTCTATTCTATTTGGTCTATACTTGTTTGGGGCTCGGGTTGCAAATCTGCCCTTTTAAAAGTTAATACATATATACAAATGAAAAGAAATTATTTGTTGTCTTCAGTAAAATTTAAGATTTCCGCTTATCACTTGGTTTAGTTAAACATTTAAGTATCCATAAAATATGTTTTCGATTTTTATACTTTAAATAAGGAAATTATCAGCAACTCTTTCTCAATCGATAGAATTCGGGAAATTTATCGAAATAATCTACAGAAATTGAATAAACATACCACTGTGTTTGAAAAAAAATCGCAAATTGCAGCTTACATCTTCAAAAATTAGAGCAGTCAGACTTATATTAATAGTAATTTTTTGAAATATTTACCAAAAAAAAAAAAAAAAGAAATTGTATAAGCGGTTATAGCATTTCTATAATGGGTGGTATGTATGTATATTTATGATCTAAAATTATTATTTCACATGGCTTTCCGTAAACTAAAAATATTCGCACCAAATTTTTTTTCTCGAAAATAGAGATCACAAACATAAAAATATTGTTTATAAAAATTTTAAAAAGTCAAGATTAGAAATATAAAAATATATAAAAAATATAAACAATTTTCAATGACAAAAAAGAAAAAAATTTTGGCCGATAGCTGTAACTGTACTTGAACCATCAACCGCCGACCACTACCCCCTGACGCTTCCCACTGGGCTATCGCTTTATTTACAAATTGATTGTCAGATAACCAATTCAAGTTGCATGAGAAATTTTCATTCGCTTATTACAGATAAATGAAGCAGTATTGGTTATATATTAGATAATTGTGCACTGCTTTAGAGGTATGCCAACAAATCCATATGCATTTCATAAATATTTATGCATATTTAGTATGGGTTTAAGCTTGGCAATTATTTATATGTAAAATTTGTTAGCCTATTAATATAATAGATAGTTAGCAGAAAACCAAATGTGAAAATTGAACGTGAAGTGAAAATGGGTGATGAATGTTGTTTATTTGTGGAAAGCGTTTCGCTGGAAATGAAGGCCGCCGGCCAGCATATGGTTTATGAAGCATAGTCTGTTGGAATTGGTGCTAATGGAGAAAATTCATCTGTGCTACATTTACGAAGGAGCAACTGTAATAAATAAGAACTTTTAGTTCCTTTGTAATGCAGAATAAAAATACAGTTTGCCAAGAAACTTCTTTTATGTGCTTCTAAAAATGTTAAGTTTGTCACCTTATCAAATGTATTACATTTATTACATTAAGGGCGGATTTCTCGACTGCCTGTTAACGTCAAAGTTCATTGTCAATTCACTGTCAGTTTAACAGCCAGTTCATTTGCCCTTTATTTAACAGGAGGATGAACTGCCCGATAAAATTTAAAGTGAGCGTTAAGTTGACGGCTAGTTGAGAAATCCGCCCTAAATACATATGTACCTATGTATTTAAAAAAAAAGTTAATAAATTGACCAAAAATAATATCATTTCGATGTGATTATCATTAATTTTATTTGTAGCTTCAACGTTATTCTGACGTAAGTATCAGTATTACATACTCTCACGTAAAAATACATCATGGTCATGTTCGTTTTACGTTTTTCCTGTAGATACATACATTTCATGTCAATTATACATGAGTATCCCTTCAATAATACATAATAGTCATGTCAACTTTACGTTTTTCCTTTACGTTTTTACGTTTCATGTCAATTATACATGAGGATGCCTTCAATAATACATGATGGTCATGTTTATTTGACGTTTTTCCTGTACGTTTTTTTTGTGCATATCCATTTCACGTAGAATGATATTTTCGAAATTGCAAAATTGACATTTTTTCTTTTCAGTTGCATTTGGTAAACAAAAAATGTTAATTTTACGGCGGTTTTTGATATTTTTTTCTTTCGGTGTGTATTCCAGGCATAATAGCTATACAGATATCAGTAATTAGACACTGGCAAGCAAAAGCAAGCGATGGCCTGATGGTAAACAGCTGGGTTTATCATTCCGAAAATTGTAAGTTCGATTCTCGGTGAAGGCAATATTATTTTATTTTTCATTTGAAATATTAAAAAGAAAATCTTCTTAATAATGTGTGATTTCCCTTTGAAAACATTCAAAAGATTTTCTCTACAATAGTGGGAAGCACATCTTCTTGAAAAAAAAAAACTAAAGTGGTATTCGCTCTTTAGTGTATGCAATGTACAATTGTAAGCAAGGTATGACACCGATTCAAATAACGTTCCGGTTTCGGTTTTGTAACACGATTCGGTTCCGGTTTCGTTCTTCAAAATTTATTTCGGTTTCGGTTTCGTTCCGGGTTTGGTTTCCAAATAAAAAAACGAACGAAAACAAATTTTACAAAACTTAGGTATGTGGTTGAAAAATAGGTCTGAATTTTTATAACATTTTTCCAATATAATAACACTGTACGACAAAATACAATTTTTATTTTAAAGTGTATTTTTTAAACAAAACCAAATTTTCTAAGGGTCCAACTTCGAACTTGGAAAGCTAACTTCGAAAAACTTAAAAAAGTTGGTTTGGTCCAACACGCAGTCGGCTGCTGTACATTGTAATAAATACTATTTACGCTATGTATGGATGAAATTTCTGCAATGTAAAATAAAATTGACTACTTTTTCTAATAGAAAAATATTATAATGGAAACTAATTTAAATAAATCGTCAAAATATACGATACGGGCCACTAAACACATTTTTCTCGGATCTCGTAAATTTTTTTCGATGGCATCTCTCCGCTATATGAGGCTAAATTTTCTCTTTAGGAATTGATACTGAGGCCAAAACGTGTATTTTGTAACATTGCTCGAGAATCTTCCATGAAAGCTTTTCAAAGTACCCTTTGGTAAAAGAAAATATGTTCCCACAAAAAGAAAAAAGGCATAAAAAAATTCAAAACCGTTTGGAACCGGTTCCGGCGTTTGAAACGGTTTCGGTTTCGTTCTTTTCCAGATCAAAATAACGGTTACGGTTTCCGTTTCGGTTTTGAAAAATGAAACGGTTTTAATCGGTTACGTTTAGGGTTTCGGTTTCAGTCCTTGATTGTAAGTGTAACTTAGATGAGCGTGAGCGGTTACAACAATCAGCTGATTTTTATATTGATAAAAAAACTGTGCACGCAAAATGCCAAGAAGCACAAAAAAGAGTAGTTGCCATATGTATAAACAAAAAATCTATCAATTTGAGAAACATTATCTCAAATTCAACTGTCAAAAGCTTACACTGATCTCACACTTACACCACTTCATTTCTACAATCATCTGCAAATGTTGTAGGGTTGTGATAATAGTGTAACATCAATTTCTGAGTGATTTGTTATTGCAATTGTATTTTGTGTACTTTCTAGACCCTTGTAACTTCACATACACTTAAGAGCGAATACCCCTTATATGATATGAAAAAAAACTATATTTTGGACGGCCAAAATCGCCTAGGCGGTTAAAGGCTATTTTAAGTAAGTAAGTAGGTACACTTTGTATACTTCTGTTTGTCGGCGTCTAATTGAAGTTTTGTTCAATGACAGTAGTGACAGTGCCTTCGATGTTGGGTTGAATATATTCAGGAAATGTTTACTTGTATTGAGGAAATTTTTACTTGTGTTGAGGAAATTATTACTTGTATTGAGGAAATTGGGTTCTTAAAGTTAATGACAACATTGACTTAAATTGAGGAAAATGTCTTTAAATTAAGGATATTTTTTCATATATTTAGTAAATCGAAATAAGGAAATTGGTTCGTTGTTTCAAGGAAGTGCTTTTTTCTGAGTGTGTTTACAATGGAACGAACGATATCTCATGTTTCGTAATAGTCCAGTCAAAAGGGATTCAACACGAAAGTGGCTTTGACTATACCTTTTTAATTCATCTAACTACATAGTGGGCATAAAGGGGTAAAAAATGATCAAAAAATATCAGCAGAGTTTAAGCCCGGTTTTTCAGTGCAAGTTTAAACTTAGTTTAAGTGGCCAATTTGTATGGGATAAAGTCTAGTCAACTTTGTCCGTGGTTTAAACCTGCACTGAAAAACCGAGCCTTAAAAGAACAAATTTAATATACTACACATTAATATTTGTAATTTAATTAAAACTCCTTTTCACCCAAAAGGCCAGAGAAATGTTACTTAAAACTGAAGGATTTGAACAAAATTGGCGTTCATGTTTGATTGCATCACTGATTGCAGGAAGTATTACAGCAATCATAATAACACCGGTGGATGTGGTTCGTTTAACATACATGGATGCCGATAGGAAACAATATCGATCCAGCTTGGATGTTATTAGCACAATTGTATACAAATCTGGTTTCAGAGGGTTATATCGTGGACTAGGCATCACTTCATTACGTATTGTACCGTACACATTGCTTACATTTGTTTTCTATGAAGTGCTGCGGTTGAAATTTAAATTGATGGTTCCAGCGAAAAGATTGCAATAAGGTTGAGTATACAGATATGTATACCTAAACAAAGAACATAAATTCATACAGATGGTCAAAATAGTCAAAAAGTGGAAAATGGCAGTCTAGCGAAATGAGGATAATAAATAATTACATACAATTCTATTTTACATTGCAATCTTGTATTCGGAAAACTCTCACACCTATAAGACTAAAGAGTAAAAAAGAGATAACTAACATATGAGAGACATCAGTAAAAACGAGATAACAGTAAAAGAGACCACCAGTAAAAAAGAGATAACAATTGAATAGAGACAACAGTAAAATAAGCAGTTATCGTTTAGACTGAGCCAAAAAATAAAAAATTTTGTTTTTTCAAAAACTATATTGATTTTCTTTTTAAGAAAGGTGAACAAAATTACTGCAATTTTATCTGATTTTTAAATTAAAGTCTAGAGGTCTATCATCGCTATTTTAGATTGTTTACACCATTTACCTGAAGATATTTTTGAAGGAAATGGAGTTCCCTACAAAATTTGCATTGACCAAAATTTTCTCAGACTAGCCGTTTTCTAGTATTCTAGCCTAAAAAATTAGCATGTTTTTTCGATTTCCCATTTTTTCTTTCAAAAATTATGAAAAATGCAAATATCCATGTACAACAAAGATAGATATAGATTCTTGAAAGAAATTGAGTGGGCTACAAAAAAGTCTAAACAACTTTTTTTTGTAAAGTTACTTTTTCAAAACTTATTTAGTATTAAATAAGAAAATCATATTTCCGTATTTTTTTGGTGTTTTTGATCCAATTTTTTTACTAAATTTTATTTATTGATATTCGACATGATTAATTATCATTATATGATCAATATTATAACCAAAAATATACATTTATCTTATACGTTCAAACATATTTTTGCTTAATATATGTTTTCTCTGCGAAGGTGTAGTTTTACATTCTTCAAATGGCGCAGCCAAAAAAAAAAACAAAAAGTTGACGGATCTGTGAACTCAATACATTACTTTTCATGTATTTTGGCGAGGTAAATCCAAATCCGTGATCAGAATTAGCCTAGCAGGTCGCAGTTCTTCTCTAAACTAACAAAACCATCACAAAATAATATTGGACTTTTTTGCAAGGTTAGGGCCGAACCTCGGGCCCCTTGTTGAATTCTGATATTGAATTCGGATTTAGCAGCCAATTTCCCTTAAAAATATGTATTTAGCTTTGTTCGATGTTGATTTTTTCATGTTTCGCAAATTTTCAAACCAAAATCGGGGAATCCAAAAAACATGCCAATGTTTGATGCTAGAATATGTACTAGAAAACGGCTAGTCTGAGAAAATTTCAGTCTAGGCAGTTTTTGTAGGGAATTCAATTTCCTACTAAAATATGTTCAGGTAAATGGTATTTTTCAACGATGATTTGTCATTTTTATACCAAATTGTAGGTCAAGCCGTAAAATCTAAACTAGCAATTATAGACCTCTAAACTTTAATTAAAAAATCTGAAAAAATTACCGTAATTTTGTTTAACTATCTTTAAAAGAAAATCAATATAATTTTTGAAAAAACCGAAACTTTTTTTTTGGTCCAGTCTAATATCGTTACCTTAATTCACAAAGGCCCTAACTGACATTAAAAAAAATGTTACAGGAGAAGCAAAAAACGAAAATTTTTTTACATTGAACGCATGCAAAGATAGCTTTGTAATTTTGGAATATCGCCGTTATTACTGCTAGTAACTACTTAAAATTTGTAGTGAATGTGTATTTTACTATATCATACTTAAATATTTGAAAGTCATTTTCGAAAAATGTGTCAATTAGGGCCTTTGTGAATTAATTTAACATGTAAAGAAATAACAGGTAAATAGAGAAAACAGTAAAAATGATACAAGAGTAAAAGAGAGGTAGCAGTAAAAGAGAGACAACAGGAAAAGACAGACAAGAGTTAAAAAGAGGCAACCGTGAAAGAGAAACAACAGTGAAAGAGAAATAATATTAAAGGGAAAAAAGAGTATATGAGAGGCAACAGTAAAAGAGGTAACAGTTCGGGGGAAACTATAGTAAAAGATAGATAACAGTAAAATGGAGTCAACAGACAGAGAAATTGAAAGGATAATCAACAGTTGGAGTGTAATGGAGTGTGGTTGCTAAGTGACCTTGCTCAATCCCGACTCTTGCGTCCTCGTTCGTGCACTCTGGGCAAAGTGAGCTACCTAGGCTCGCGTCATAAAGAGAGGCAGTTCAGAAGGAATTGCCTGCTCCGCATTTCCGCAAGCTCTTTTACATTGAGCAGTTTTGCCTCCTGATGGAGGTGAGACTCGGAAGACATGAGGAGACATCCCGTAGCAGTTCTGATGGCAGTCTTTTGGCAGACTTGTAACTTCGTCCAGTTGGTGTTATGTACATTAGGCGATCATATGGGTGCAGCATAGTCAAAGACTGGTCGGCCAATGGCCTTATATGTAGTCAGCAACGTTTCTTTGTCTTTTCCCCAAGTACTGCCGGCAAGTGACTTGAGGATCTTGTTGCGACCACGTACCTTTGAGACCATTGCAGACACATGACCAGCAAATGAGAAAGTATTATCCAGTGTCATCCCTAATAACTTTGGGTGGCTGACAGTTGGTAGCTTAGTGCCATCAACGAAAATGTCTAATTATTTTCTCACCTGGTGCGTCCATGTCGTAAAAAGCGTCGCCGTTGATTTAGTTGGAGATATCGTCAGATCTCGCTCAGTGAAAAACCTGGAAAGTTCGCAGAGGTAACCGTTGATTTTCGCACAGAGTTCATCAGTATAGGGGCCCTTCCCCGTCGCCATTATTGTACAGTCGTCGGCATGTTATACGACGGAGACGCCCTCTGGTGGTGGGGGCATCTTCGATAGATAGAAATTAAACAGTGTCGGGGATAGGACACCACCCTGTGGCACCCCCTGTCTAATACGTCTAGGTTTTGATGTTGCGTTTCTAAAGTTAACCGACGCCTGCCGCCCATTCAAGTAATTAGCGGTCCATCTCTTTAACCCATCAGGTATCTGTGTTTCAAACAGATCTTGTATGAGAGTGACATGGTTGACTGTGTCAAAAGCGTGAGTGCGGTGGTGGTGCTGTGCAGCTTACGGAAGCCATGTTGATGACTAGCCAGGTGCAGATTTCCAGTATAATACGGGAGCAAAATGGACTCTAGCGTCTTCACTACCGGCGACAAAAGTGATATAGGGCGATATGAATCGCTTATGTTTGCCGGTTTTCTAGGTTTTAGTAATGGAACCACTCTCGCCTTTTTCCATATTTCAGGAATGACAAAAGTGTTCAGTGAAAGACTGAATAGAGCCGCTAAGTATTTGTGTCCCTCCTGGCCTAGATGTTTCAGCATCTTCATGGCAATGCCGTCGGGGCCGATGGATTTTGAGGGCTTAGCCTGTCTGATGGCTTCCTTGACCTCTGAGGCAGTGATGACAATGGGCGTGTTTTGGTTTTTGTATTCACGCGCCTGTCGTATGGTTCTACGTTTAGCTCTATCGGGCGGGGAATGTAGTACAAATTGTCTACAGAAGGAGTTCGCACATCCCCTAGGGTCCTCCTTCACCCTGTCACCGAAAGTAATATCTACTTTATCCTTGTGTTGCGTTGGATTAGATAGAGCTTTGAGCGTAGTCCATAATTTGGCAACACCATCAGAGAGGTTGCATTGCTCTAGGTGTTGTTTCCATTTGGCCAGTTTATGTTTATCGACCAACCTACGAATTTCCGCGTTGAGATCCCTTATACGGGGGTCTGCCGGATTGAGACTTCGCACTTCATCTCTTTCTCTAGCCATGGCCGCTGCCTCCGCGGGGAAATTTGGTCTTATTTGAGATATTCGACCCGCAGGAATGAAGCGTTTAGAGGCCAAGTCAATGATGTTGCGGAAGTCTCGTTCTCCTTTGCGTACGTCCGTAGGAATGGATAGAGCAGCCAAGGATTCGTCCGTATATGTCTGAAAACTGTCCCAGTCCGCCTTGGTAAAGTTAATATATGTACCATGCTCAGGTGTAATAAAGTCCGTCGGTCGTTCGATGGTAATGACTATTGGGAGATGGTCAGACGCCAACGTGAGTATGGGTCGCCAATTGGTGTTGTGCAATAGTCCTGCACTTACGATGGAAATATCTGGCGAACTATAGCAGTTACCCGATACTCTCGTTGGCTTGGTTTCTTGGACTGCGGCAAGTTTTATGTCATATTGCGTCATCAAATTAGTTATCTCTGCGATCTTACCAGTTAATCCGTTACAGTTGTGCTGTAAGATTTGGAATTGCGCCGGTGGGGTCGATGTCGAGTTAACCATAGGCGTGAGAGACGGATGTGTTCGCCCAGGTGTTGGTAGGCTAAGACCAAGGCTGTGCCTCAGCCTAGTTAGCTGTGGACCTGGTGTAACCGGGTTGGCTGGCGTCGTAGGTTGAGGTGTGTTACAGCATGGTGCGATGAACGCATCCGTGCAGAGGTTCCTGTTAGCGAGCCCAGAGCATAGATGTACGTGGCATTGGCCTAAGCAGTTATTGCATTTGACCGATGACGCGAGCGTGTATAATCTTTGCCGACAAACAGTACACGTAGAGACAGGTGCGAGAAAATGTTGATCCTGACTCACGTGAGAATTTAAACGGGAGGGGGGTGTGATGTAGAAACAGAGAGAGACTGGTGCTCGGAGTTGCTCATGTCTAAACTGCTCCGGTGGGAGTGAGAGTGTTGAGCTGCTGCGCGTGATGTTGACGCCATAAGGCACGAGCAACAGTCTGGAGTTTGTGTGGCGGGTATAGCAGAAGTACTGCTAGTCGTTAAGACATTATTATCTATTATATTAATAGGCTAACAAATTTTACATATAAATATTTTCCAAGCTTAAACCCATACTAAATATGCATAAATATTTATGAAATGCATATGGATTTGTTGGCATACCTCTAAGGCAGTGCACAATTATCTAATATATAACCAATCCTGCTTCATTTATCTGTAATAAGCGAATGAAAATTTCTCATGCCACTTGAATTGGTTATCTGACAATCAATTTGTACATAAAGCAATAGCCCAGTGGGAAGCGTCGGGGGTAGTGGTCGAGCGGTTAATGGTTCAAGTAGAGCTATCGGCCAATTTTTTTTTTTATTTTTTGTCATTGAAAATTGTTTTTATTTTTTCAATATATAAAAATTTCTTATCTTGACTTTTTTAAAATTTGTATGTTTGTGATATCTATTTTCGAGAAAAAAATTGCTGAATATTTTTAGTTGACGGAAAGCATATGCATACATACCATCCATTACAGAAATGCGATAACCGCTTATTCAATTTGGGTTTTTTGTCTAATTTTTGATGATATAAGATCGAAGTTGCGAAATTTTTTCAAACACAGTAGTCTATTTATCGGACTTCGGTAGATTACTTCTATAAATTTTAGTGATTTCTACCGTTTGAGACAAAACGATCGCATAAATTAGTGGCTATTTGTTAAGCACAATCTCATCATCCGATTATTCAAGTGCAACATAAAATCTCTAAAACCGAATATTTGCATGGCATTTGCCATAAATAATTTTGGAAAGGGCTGCTGTAATTTAATATTTTTATTATATAATAACAGCCGCTATTTTTTAAATTCTTTGATGGCCTCATTTTGCCTATAGATGAGTTTTTAATGTATACATTTAAGTTGGTCGAGGTTCGGCCACGGGTCCTAATGGCAGCTATTGACAAAAAGTTGATCAGATGTTTGAATAAGTTCAACTATTTTAAATTGGTCGAATTTCGACCACGGGATATACTAGTTATTATTATTAGTATTGCTACTAGAAAGTGGCGGTAGGGGTGCGCTTGAACGGCGCTTACCGCGGGACGTCCGAGGGCGCAAACAACAAGGGGCCACGAAAGTACTAAAGAAAGTACGGGGTCTGTGGATGTTAAGGTTAAGCCCTGAACATCCAGATTTATGGAGCCATCTCTTACACGAGAAGCATTGCACAGAATGCGACCGTTTAATATATATCTTTTTGCAACAGACACTGCATATCCATTCTTTTGGTCCGGGGTTCGGCTCAACGCCCGCCCGTAACAATAGAATATCTTGCAACCCTGATGCAAGGGGGGAGGATGATAGTTTCGGAATGGGACAAAACATACTAAACAGGGTTACATTGAAAGTGACAGTCCTTGGCCGAGGTAAAACCCCGGGTGGTTCCACTGCGCATAGATCCATGGCGATGTCCTGGGTTTTCTGCTCTGAGAAGTGACTGTACATAGGGAACCTATGGAACATATGGTCATCAGTAGTACTAGGTTCCAGCATAAACGAATACACCAAGCCACCTGGCTGTCCCCTGATCAAAGAATAAGAAACCAGATTGATCATGTCATGATTGACGGCAGACATAGCTCCACCGTTCTGGACGTGTGTACCCTGCGCAAGAACAACTGGTACGATGAGGAATGCAAAACTGCTTCGAAAAAAAGGACGCAGCCTACAAGGAGACGTATGAAAAGATCCGGCGGATGACGGAAGGTTTTAAGACCGGGGCAAGTACCTGTAAGGACAATAATGGCGACCTGGTAACCGAAGTACAAAGTGTACTTAAATTATGGAGGGAGCACTTCTCCTCACTGCTAAATTGCGAGGGAGACGTCGAACCCGATACCCCAATCCCTGACGTTGGAAAAGTCGTCCCACCACCTGACTATGATGAAGTGAGGATAGCTATATTCCGGCTCAAAAACAACAAAGCGCCTGGAAAAGACGGACTACCCGCCGAGCTGTTCAAACACGGAGGCGGATAGCTGGTAAAAAGCATACATCAGCTCTTATGCAGAATATAGTCAGACCAGTGCATGCCTCCGGATTGGAATTTAAGTGTGCTCTGTCCAATCCACAAGAAAGGCGATCCCGCTAACCGCACCAACTACCGCGGAATCAGTCTTTTTAATATCGCATATAAGGTTCTTTCTAGCGTATTGTGTGAAAGGCTGAAGCCCATCGTAGACAAACTGATTGGACCTTATCAGTGTGGCTTTAGACCTGGTAAGTCTACCATCGACCAGATCTTCACCATACGCCAAATCCTGGAGAATACCCATTATAAAAGAATCAACACACACCATCTCTTTGTCGATTTCAAAGCCGCTTTAGACAGCGCAAAAATGAGTTGCCTGTATGTCGCCATGTCTGAATTTGACCTCCCTGCAAAGCTTTTACGGCTTTGCCAAATGAAGTTGAGCAATACCAACAGCTCCGTCAGAATCGGGAAGGACCTCTCTGAGCCATTTGAAACCAAACGAGGCTTCAGACAGGGCGACTCCCTTTCGTGCGATTTCGTCAACCTGATGCTGGAGAAGATAATTCGAGCAGCAGAGCTAAACCGCAATGGTACAATCTTTTACAAGAGCGTAAAATTGCTGGCGTATGCCGATGATATTGATATCATTGGCCTTAACAGCCGTGTCGTAAGCGCTGCCTTCTCTAGACTGGATAAGGAAACGAAAAAAGTGGGTCTTGCGGTGAACGAGGACAAGACGAAGTATTTGCTGTCATCAAAGAAAGAATCGGCGCATCTGCGCCTTGGCAGCCATGTCACTGTTGATAGTTACAAATTTGAAACTGTGAGGGACTTCGTCTATTTGGGAACCAGTATCAACACCGAAAATAATATCAGTCTAGAAGTCCAGCGGAGAATCACTCTTGCCAACAAGTGCTACTTTGGACTGAGTAGGCAATTGAGAAGTAAAGTCCTCTCTCGAAGAACAAAGATCACGCTCTATAAGTCTCTCATCATACCTGTCCTGATGTATGGCTCAGATTCATCAGTCAAGAGAAGATGAGATGGCCCTTGGAGTATTTGAGAGAAAAGTTCTCCGGAAGATTTATGGTCCTTCCCGTGATGCCAACGGCGAGTATCGAAGGAAATTTAACGATGAGCTGTACGAGCTCTACGCAGATCTGACCATAGTCCAGCGAATTAAAGCCCAAAGACTCCGCTGGCTGGGCCATGTTATGCGAATGGACAAAGAAGCTCCAGCACAGAAGGTTTTCCTATCGTCGTCTGAATTCGGCAGCAGTGGAAGGGGGAGGCCTCGACTGAGATGGAAACAACAGGTGGAGGATGACTTGAACTCCCTTGGGGGTTTCAATTGGCGTCAGTTATCGCTAAAAAGGAATGACTGGCGTGCTTTGATATGCAACGGCCAAAATCGCTTAGGCGGTTAAGCGCCAATAGATGATGATGATGTATAAGAGAGACAACAGTTAAGGAGAGACCCCAGGAAAAGACAGACATAAGTTAAAGAGAGGCAACAGTATAAGAGAGACAACAGTGAAAGAGAAACAATATTAAAGGGAAGAAAAGAGTATATGAGAGGCAACAGTAAAAGAGAGGTAACAGTTCGGGGAAAACTATAGTAAAAGACAGATAACAGTAAAATGGAGACAACAGTGACAGAGAAATTGAAAGGATAGTCAACAGTATAAGTGAGATAACATTAAAATAGATACCACTAAAAGAGGAACAACGGGTTGGTTTTCGCACAGTGCACCATGCGTTGAAAAAAGGAACACATCTCAAAATAATAACTTTGCATATGTCTCGCAAACCATTGAGGTTAATAGTATTCCGCTTTCGGATTCACATTCCTGTCACCGAGACTCGTCTTTTAGTACCGTTCCTAACATTTTTCAACGACTTTTTCCCAAAGCGAGTGCACTCTCGGAAAGTTTCCCCGAGACAACGGTAAAAGAGAGCCAACAGTAGAGCACTCCCAAGGTACAGAAATTTTTTATATTAACAACACTATCTTTTCCGGAAGTTGTTAAAGTTATCTGTGAGTTACCCTAGCCAAGAGTGTCAAACGAAATTTTCTGTTTTTTCGGAATATTTGACGTAATATTTTTGAAAATAAATAATTTTAACATACGCGTCTCTATTTTTAATTACATTTACAAATAATTCTTAAATAATTTAATTAGTTTTGAAAAAATGGCACACAATGGAGATAACACCAATAATTTGAATAACTTTCAAACGGAAGGGAATGGAAGTACTTCGGAAACAGTTTCTACAACCAACTCCCCGTTGTACGACAAATCTCAATCTCTAGTAGATATAGCGAATAATACATTCAAAGAGCTATGCCGTACATTGGAAAGTGAGCAAACTAAGTTACTGGAACTGGAAGAGCGACGAAAAAAGTTACAAGAAGAAATGCAACGCCTTAAACTAGAAATTGAAGAAGAGAAGCATTCTTATCGCCTGAACTTGGTGGAGTCTCTTTCAGAGAATGCAGACGCAATGTGTGCTAAGGAAATGGCCAATCTTGAAAGTTGTAATAATATGGAGGAAGGTTAGTAAAATAATTATATGCCTGTTTCCTAGTTTTCACAGGAAATGGCTAAAAAGCTGGCCAGGGTGAAAACAAAATCACAAATTAGTGCTGTGCAATACCAAAAAACACTGTGGGTAAATGTAGGCATCGTAATACCAACCATGATATAAATACTACAGGTAAAACAGTTAATGACACTACCCACCCGACCAACGCTCACGAAAATGTTTAAGTTTTCGAAGCTTTAGCAATAATCTTCCTGACAAATGTATCGAGAATGGGTTCCGCATAACTATCGTAAAAGTATTACATGTCGCCCAGTTTGTGGTAGCAGAGCTCACTTTCTCGATACCGTTTGCGATCAGTTTACGACACTTTATAGCTGTTGAAAACGGATCGCAAACGAATATATTTTCAATGCGATTTGCTATCGAGAAGGTACCTAAAATAGTATCGAAAACGGGTCGCAAACTTATATGTTTTCGATGCGTATTGCTATCGAGAAAGTACCTAAAACAGTATCGAAAACGGATTGATAAAGTGTGCCCTAACGATAGTTTCTCACACTTTCCATATTCTAAATTAATACATCTTTTTAGTTACTTTCAATCGATTTATTTTAATTTCCATAGGTAATATATAATTTATACACAGTTTTGATCATACTACAAATACAAAAAGAATAAACACATTAAAAATAATCGTTAGCTTAGTGGTCGCCGCGAAGAGAAAGGGCTCAAACTGTGAAGCTTCCGGCTAGTTTAGATTGTGGCTCTTGAGATGATGTCATCCTGGAGTTTGCAGTTGCTATGTTAAGCCATGTAGATCGAGTTTTCATCAAATCCTAATAAATTAAGGACAATAATAGTTAGATTAAACGAAATTTTAATATGCAAAAGTTGAGGAACACTTACTGCAGATTGTCAAACAAGATATCGGGTCCAAATTGCACGTCTTTATTTAGCTCCGGATAAAATATACAGCTTCTTTATATATGAATGCTATTTCAGAATTCACATTTCAACTAATTTTTAATTTTTTGACAAAAACATGAAGGTTTATAAAAAAAACATAAACATCCATTTTATTTGCGAGACTCTTATATCAAGCGAACTTTAAAGTTACGAGAAGTAATCGCAATTTTCTTGAACTTTCTAACATCCGTTTTAAAACCCGAGACTCTTATATCTAACGAACTTTGAAGTTACGAGAAACTATTGCAATTCTTTTGAACTTCCTAACATCCGTTTTAAAACCGAGACTCTTGTATCTAACGATTTTGAAGCTACGAGAAACTATCATAAATCTCCGATGTTCGTTTAAATAGGATTCTTGGTCGGGTGGGTAGTGACATTTTTAAGCAATTCTCATACTCACTTATTTTTTTCCACGACTTTTCGGTTTGGTTTTTTCAATCAAATTACAATTCAAAATAATTTATTGACACGTCTGTTGACCACCAGGTCGAGCTCTGCCCGGTGAATGCTGTTTTGCATGCCTCAACACCACGCATTTCTGTAAAGGAGCGTCATCTTCCTGGAGAGACAAGGGTCACCCTGGATCAATTACGCTCTGGATATTGTAGTAGATTAAACTCCTACTTATCCAGACTGAACCCGACGTGCCGAATGAATGTTCGGCATGCGGCTCGTCCCCCAAAAATATCAACTACCTATTCACTTGCTCTACGGAGCCCACTCTTCTAACACCCATCTCCCTTTGGTCCAACCCTATTGAAACAGCTAGTTTCCTAGGACTCTCGTTAGAAGACATTGATGACAATTTAGGCTAAGGAGAAGTACGCGTTTGGCAGGGCTAGACCTCGTTACAACAACAACAATAACAACAAGCCTGAACATTTCTCGGACCTCGTAAATTTTTTCGATCGCTTCATTCAACTATAGTCAAACTTCTTCTTACAGATTTTTGGCCGTTGCCTATCAAAGCACGCCAGTCATTCCTTTTTAGCGATAACTGACGCCAATTGGAAACCCCAAGGGAGTTCAAGTCATCCTCCACCTGTTGTTTCCATCTCAGTCGAGGCCTCCCCCTTCCTCAGCTGCCGAATTCAGGAAAACCTTCTGTGTACTGGAGCTTCTTTGTCCATTCGCATAACAAGGCCCAGCCAGCGGAGCCTTTGGGCTTTAATTCGTTGGACTATGGTCAGATCTGCGTAAAGCTCGTACAGCGGTGACAGGTAACAAGGTCAATGGAAATAAAAGCGTCGCATTTTATAATATGATTTCAATTTAAAATACTCAATGGTACGATTTTTTTAATTGTAAATTTTTATTTAATAATCTGATATAATTAAGCGATATTTAATTATAAATTTAATTTTTTCTTTCAAATTTAAAAAGCGCCGCAGGCAAATATTTGAAATTAAAAAACCGCACGATTTTTAATTCAAAATTTTCATTTTTTTCTGGTATGATATTATTTTAAAATATTTAATGGCTTGACTTTGAAATTTATTTTAAAAAGCGCCGCAGGCAAAAATTTGCAATAAAAAATCCCGCGATTTTTAATTCCAAATTTTTATTTTTTGGTATGATATGATTTTAAAATATTTCATGGCATGACTTACAAAATTACTTACATAAATAAGAGCAGCCATTTCAAACTTTGAGTATAATAGTACATTTATACTGCACCAAATTTGGCGAATTTGAATGAGTCATTTCGAACCTGTTTACACTGGCAAATTTGCATTTGGCTTCACTTTCCCTGCAAGAATCTTCTACCAGAACACAAAGCCACCGAAAGAAAATGCACAACCGTGATGTTTTAAACACCTGTAGAGTAATAATAAATGAAGAGTCAAGAAGGCTTGTCTTTTCTTGGTAGAATTGGTCCATTTTCTAAAAAAAAACTAGTTGAAATTGTTATTTACAGCTGTTCATAATGCAAAAGTTATCACACGTTAATTACCAATTAAGGTTCTTGCTGGGCAATTCTAAATGTGGAGCACCCGCAGGGTTGCTATTTGGATGAACTGTGGATTGTATTGTTCGGCGAATGAGGCCAAATGTGATGGAATTCCAAATTTGGAAAATGAGATTTGTATGGAAAAAAGCGCCAAATATGCATTTTTTCGCCAAATACACCAAATTTGGTGCGGTGTAAATGTACTTTAATGCTATTTGAAAACTGAGAAAAATGCCACGAATGCAAAATGTCCCATTCTCTGCCCTTACGCAGGAAAGTTGTAGCAAACACTATAAAAATATTTCAATAAATTATATAAAAATGTAAAATTAATCAAATAAAAATATGTATGTACATTTAAACGAAAAAAATTATTTTCTTCTTTTTTTTTTTTTAATTTGTAAGCCATACATTGAATATTTTAAAATCATATCATACCAAAAAATAAAAATTTGAAAATAAAAATCGGTCGATTTTTTGGTATGATATATATATCAGAGCTGTTAATTGAATGAATCAAAACAGTTACAATTCAGGATTTATTCATTTTTTCAAATGTTTTTCGTTGAATTTAATTTGAAATTCCATGTAGATACGATTTGACATGTTGAATTCATATTTTCCATTCAAAGAATTAAAGAATGCGAGAAAGTAATTCAGTTTGAACTGAATTGCATCGAAATAACTCTCATTCAATAACTCTCTCAATTGAATTCCAACTTTGGTGAATCAATTCAATTTTTCAATTCAGTACTCTCGAAATTTAACTTTCAGAGGTGATATTTGCGTACTTTCAGTCTTTAACATGCCTGGAATTGATTTGAAGCTGTCAAAATAGTAATAAAACACGAGACTGCCATGTATCATTGTAAAATTTGGCCCTAACTCTAAAATTTTATATGTGATGGATTATGTTTCAAGTCTGTTGATTTTAATGTAAATAGGCCAAAATTTTATTGGAACCATTCAGAAACTGAAAGTTATATTTATATATTTGTTCAAAACTTATTTCGGCTATGATATTGTCTTCGGAAAATTGTTTTGAAACTATAAGCCCGAAAATTTGGTTCCGTTTTCTTTAGCTACGGCAACTCTTACTCAATGTTTTCATATATTTACATACATACATAAAATCTTGCTGTTTTTAGCTGATTTCTCGAAGATTACGGCAAATTTTTCAAGAAGGTAAGTAGAAAATAATCGTCACATAAAAAAGGAACAACATGAAGTGCAATTCCATCGTTTTATTACAGGGAAAGTGGAGAAAAACGAGTTTGAAAATTCGAAGCGGTAGACGTCAAAATGCAGCGCACAGTGTTAAAATTTAGATAAAAATGCAAACAAAATTCCGTGTTTTATCTACAGACCCAGAGTTGATGGACTCGTAAAGAATATAGCTTAAGGCTGCGAGGTTCTTGTTTAATGTATTTATTTTATCTTGTCATAATATAAACGTAGGAATAAATTTATTGAAACATTTGATTTAATTTAATTTTCACTTTTAATATTATTTCCCTCTGGAATATTTTAAGACATAGAAATTAAAATTACTGTCTACCGCCGCGGTATGATGACTGTGCGCTGACTTGCCATATTGAAAGTACCTGGTGCAAGTACCGAAACAGGTCACACCAAAAATTCTTTGAATAAGTTTTTCAAAACGAGGCCACCTTCGGCAGTGTTCGGCAACGCTCCGGGGGTTTTTCAGCCAAAATGAAAATGCCTTGGCAAATACTGTGTAAAGTTGGGCCAAAGAAATTGTAGGTCTCGCCAATGTGTACTAAAACTTAAACCACAAATTGGAAGACGGGCTGGACCTTATCCTCTTAGAAGGTATTTGTATTATTATTATTATTATTATTATGAGTATTCCAAGATGTTTGGAATTTGATGGTGCTACGAATGATCTACAGAAAGCAGCTATTAAGATTTACATAGGCTAACTATAGACTCATACAATTCAACTCGAAGGTGAAATATGTACATTATTTTTTGATGTGATTAAATTGCATATTTGGGGAGGTTTTATCAGTCCGCAAATATTATAATATAACGAAACCACAGATATGTCAGTAATCCCATCTGACTGAAGTAAATGCGCAAAATTCAACACATAGATGTTTCAAGTCAAACTATGGACGTGAGGTAACTTCTTTTTTTTCAGGACAATTAAAACTCGAAATGTCGGTAAGGCAAATTCGAAAGCGAGGACCATATATGTATGTCATACATTTTACTTAGCTGCTAAATCTTTCAAAAAATCCCACCGATTCTGAGATAAATGAGAAAATAAAAAATTTGGATTTGTCGAAATTGCTACACTGTGAAGAGCGGCCATGTTTTTTTCGGTTTATAAACAAAACAAAAATTTGAAATATGAAAAGTAAAAATTTTTTATAATTGACAAGACCTCAATGCAGAACCATGCCTAGCGGGAAATATATTATAATTAACATGTCGTTGCATCTTTGCCTCTGATCTTAAAAAAAAATAAAAATGTATTATTCTTTACCTAAAAGCTCATCCTAAGTCATGAATATTTCATGTATATACATAGTAATTATCATACAAAAATATAAACAAAGCGAAAAACACGTTCGTAAAAGCAAAAATGGCATATCAAGGAAAAGTCCATCGTTTGGAAAAATTGTAACATATTCCGATGTTGCTAAACATTTAGGTGACAGAGCAGGATAGGAAGAGGGTTTTGAAGCATCGAAGCGAATAACGTTCTAAGTTACAAAATCAGAATTTGTCAGGAGAGCAAAAAAACGCTAAAGTCATATATTTTAAATCTATTTTTCTCATCTGTCTCCCTTAACTTTTTCTTTTATATCTTTCATATTATGAGTTTTACACCTTTTTCATGATCTTCCAGTGCAAAATAATGTATGTCACTTTAAATTACCCTACTATTTTTAAATGCATTTTTACAGTTTTGGTGTCAAATTTTAGAAAATTGGTTAACTGGAGAGCAATACAAAATGTTTTATGCAATGAAACTGGTTTTGAAAAATATTACACTTAGAACGTTATTCGCGATGATGCTTCAGCTGACAAGCACTGTATGATTGTTTAGTTCTTTTCCAGCATTTGGTTTACAACACTAATCACATGTCAAAAGCCATTAAAACTTTTCTGTGTATGTACTAATTAAAATTAGAAAAAATCAAAATTAGGCAATTCAAAATTTAAGACTGCCATATTTTCTTTGTTGTCATTTCTTATATAAAATTTGAATAGCACAATAAAATTAAGCAACCCAATGCGCAGGTGTGCTATTTTGCTTTTCCTTGTTTTTTTCGTTTTCTCTAGTTTCAAAAGTAAAAGAGCCACGAACACAAAAATTCAATATTTTCTGACAAATTTGTATGAAAATTTAATTTAATGTATTCAGACACAACATTCAACTCATGTAGTGCTCTCAAGTGTTGTGTTGTTGAAATTGTACATAAAACTATAAAAGACCTTGTGAATTTCCTTAATAATAAACACTTAAGCTGTAGATGCAACACCGCAACATAGATATATTGTGATAAGTCCTAATACTTATGTAAGATGTCAGAAACGTACCTCACTGTTACAATTTCCTACTGGTGCGCTTATTGTATCATGAAATGTTGTCATTATATATTTTTTCTTTGACATTTGAAGTCAATCCCGGGACTGTTTTTTATTAGTCCCGAAATCTCGAAAAGCAGTTAAAAAATCCCGAATGTTTAAAATAGCTAGTTTTTACGAATAATATGACATTAAGTTGGATTAAGGCAGTTTTTTGAGCTTTTGGTTTTATATATAATCATAAAAGCAGGGTATAAAAATTAACACCTAATATTACAGCCCACTTATGAATGGAGAGAAATTTTATAAAATCCCTAACTTTTTCGCTTGTTGATTTGCATTAACTTCCAAAGCAGCTAGGAGAAACCGTAAGAAGATGTTTGGTTATTCCCGGTCTTGTACTAATATAAAAATATGTAAAGAAAAAATTATAGGATATATTTAAACTCTACTTACATATTTTTTATATATATTTAAGCATCTTGTTGGTAATGAAAATAATATTGATGTACTGTCTTCAGTTTGTTTGTTAAAATGTATAAAATATCTAAATAATACATATTCGGGATCTCGAAACTTTTGGGCTCACAAAACTAAAATAGCTGCCATCCCTACTATGCCTTTAAGGTGCTGTAATTTTTATTAACCCGTTTCTTATCCGTGATAAAAAATGTCCTGAATTCGACACTATCACCGACCAGAACTCCGGTCACCCATTGAAGACTTGTAAAAAGCAAGGTCTGAAACCGATCCGCTATGCATGGATGAAATTTCTGCAAAACATATTCCTAGAATTAACTCTACTTTTTTATTAGAAAAATATTAAATGAAATGTATAAATCGCCAAAAACATTAATATGAGTGGTGCTTTCTGAGTCAAGCCTGAACATTTCGTTTTCGTATCTCGTAAATTTTTTTCGGTCGCTTCATTCAACTTTAATCAAATTTCCTCTTTCAGAATTTTTATACTAAGGTTAAAACGCGTATTTTGTAACCTTGCTCGACAATCCTCCCTGAAAGTTTTCAGAGTACCTGTTTGTGCCCACTTAAAGAAGTGATACATTAAAAAAATTCAAAACCGTTTGGAACCGGTTCCGGCTTTTGAAACGGTTTCGGTTTCGTTCTTTTCCAGATCAAAATAACGGTTACGGTTTCGGTTTCGGTTTCAGTCCTTGGTAAAAAGGCGGGATACTACCAAACAGCCACGTCGGTTGTAAAATCGCGGATTTATTGCTTTTATGAGCTTTTTTCAGGCACTTCAGTAATATGTACAGTTAGGCACAAAATTAAAGATGTCTTTAAGAATTTGGACAAAGTTCAGGGGAGCTTAGCAAAATGGCCATCCAAATTTTCAACGTTTTTGGCAGATTTTTCTTAGTTTTGTAGGACAATCAATTTCAGTGGTATGATGTGAAAGTTAGAACTAATTTAAATATTTTCCTGATTTTTAAGAATTTTTTTCGATGAGGGTGTTAAGTAATATCTTTCATGCAACGCATGAACAAAATTTAATTTCGCATAAAAAATTACTCAACACCATCGACGAAAATCGTTCTTGAAAATCAGGAAAATATTTCAGCTAGTTCTAACTTGCATATAATTATACTGCTTGGTCTACCAAACTGAGTCCTCAAAAATTTCATACAAAATCTGCCGAAGAAGTTGAAAGTTTAGATGACCGTTTTACTCTCCTGAGCTTTGTGAAAATTTTAAAAGACATTTCAAATGGTTTCTGTTATACAATTAAATGGAAATTAATTCCACTACTAGTTATTGTTGACTAAAAAATCGGAATAAAATACTCATATTTGGAAAGAATTTCCATATTTCAAAGTATAAATCCAAAAAAAAAGATTTGATTTTTTTTTTCATTTTTCAAAACTGACGTATGTATATGACTAATAAAACTATGAAAGAGCTCCGAATTTTTTTATATTCATAAAAGGCATGAGTTTCAGCTGAACGTAATATTGTGTATTGCCTGTACAACTTGTAGATATGAGAGCAACGCAAATTCATATATGGTAATAGCAGGGCGAATTCGGCAATATTCACTGTGCGTTGAAGATCTTTAAAAATACTGAAGCACTTTCGAAGTTATTAAATTTAAACTTGACACTGCCAAATTATCCAAAACTCAATATGCCAGCAAAAAATTCATTTGCTTTGCAAGTGCCGTTCGGAGTCGGCAAAAAACTGTAGGTCCTGCCAACTTGTAGGAAAACTCAAAAGCAACACACCACAAGTTGGAAAGAGAAGCACGGCTAAAAATCTCGTTAGAGGTTATGATAATAAAATAATTACACATTCATATTTATTTTTTATTTATGTGACAAAAGCTTATTTAATTAAATTCAATAATGTGCTCAGAGGGTTAATAAAATATGCCCGAAAAGCTTCATAACTAACACATCAGCAACACTAATAAGGCAGTTTATGTGAAGACCAGACATGTTATACCTTTCAAAATCATACTTTTTTATGTTTTAACTTGAATTTTTTTAAATTCACATATTTCTTACACGCGAATAAGCTTTTTCCACTAATTTTATGTTATAGATTATTATAATATGTAATGTAATTTTTTTTTTCAAATTCTTCTAGCGTGAAAGGAACTTAAAAACTTTTAGTACTATTTAAGGGAGTAAATTAGCATTTTTCCAAAAACTGATTCGTACTGAATTAGCGGAATTAACTCTCCAAAAGAATCAAATCAACTGAATGGCCATTCTGAATTAAAGAGCTTTTCTTCGTAATTCTATTTTGAATTCTTGTTGAATTGACACTTGGTGGATTTATAAATCATGATTTCTGTAAAGAATTGCTGAATGCGTAAATTGAAGTTAAATTCTTCAACGATGAAAAGAATTTCAAGTACTGAATGAAGAAAAACTATGATTTCAAAGAGCAAAAGATTTAATTCTTTAACAGCTCTGATATATATGTGGAGCATGAATTAAAAATGACTTTATTTCCAACTCAAATGGAAATAGTGTCAATAACTCTTAGAGAATGCCTATTCAAAGTAATATACCTATACTGATTCGCTTAGTTAACCGGTAGTGACCGTTTGTTAGTGAGTAAAGTGAGTAGGAAATAAACAGTTGCATATAACCATTGATCAGTTTATAAATGAGTTTAGTCAAAAGTGAACCAAAAAGGCCAAAAAGTCGTTAAAGTACTCTTTTATAGAAGGGCTTAGGAAAAATTCAAAATTATTATTGAAATCAAGTTCTTCCTTTCAAAGTATGTCGTTCATAACATATACGCGTTCGCGACCCAGCCCAGCGATTCCGCGAAGCGGTGCGTCCCGCGGCGCCGCGCCGCTCCTTGCGAAGAACCGACGTAGTGAAAAATTAGATGCGACGCTTTTTGTAAATCACATCATCACACTTAAACATCATGTGATGTTTAGTTTACATGTCGTAAGCAATGTTGACGCTATTTCCATTTCAATTAGAATATAAAATCATTTAGGGCACTCACAGTCATCTGCTAAACTTAAAACGTTTTAAGTTTGCCACATTACCATTTGACGACTGTGAGCACCCCCTTTTATCTCCTGCATGGCCTTTGTTATTTCACGTCTGAAATCTGAAAATATTTATGTATAAACATATTTAAATTATTTATTTAAATTCCAAATATGAAAAAAACTTACTTTTTTCCAGGGGCCATCTCATCTTCTCTTGAAATTGTCCATGAATCTGAGCCATACATCAGGACAGGTATGATGAGAGACTTATAGAGCGTGATATTTGTTCTTCGAGAGAGGACTTTACTTATCAATTGCCTAGTCAGTCCAAAGTAGCACTTGTTGGCAAGAGTGATTCTCCGCTGGATTTCCAGACTGATATTATTTTCGGTGTTAATACTGGTTCCCAAATAGACGAAGTCCCTCACAGTTTCAAAATTGCTGCTGCTCGAATTATCTTCTCCAGCATCAGGTTGAAGAAATCGCACGAAAGGGAGTCGCCCCGTGGCTCAGAGTGGTCCTTCCCGATTCTGACGGAGCTGTTGGTATTGCTCAACGTCATTTGGCAAAGCCGTATAGGCTTTGCAGGGAAGTCAAAATCAGACATGGCGGCATACAGACAACTCCCCTTTGCACTGTCAAAAGCGACTTTGAAATCGACAAAGAGATGATGTGTTTCGATTCTTTTATCATGGGTCTTCTCCAGGATTTGGCGTATCGTAAAATCTGGTCGATGGTAGACTTACCAGGTTTAAAGCCACACTGATAAGGTCCAATCAGTTTGTCTACGATGGGCTTCAGCCTTTCACACAGTACGCTAGAAAGAACCTTATATGCGATATTAAGAAAACTGATCCGCGGTTAGCTGTCAACTGCTAATAAATAAGCTAAAATTATGGGGGAGGGCTCAAAAGAAGGATCACGAATCCGGAAGTGCTTTTTTAATATTTTGCTTCCCTTAAGAGATTTTCGCAATCAAAGTTGCAAGCTTTCATGTGATTGTTGTAATAACATTAGGCTGTCCCTTAAAACCACGCAGCCGTGGCGGTAGCCACGGTTATGTCACACGTCCGGACTTGGCATGGCGTAACCCAGGGTTATTTTTTATAAGGGCGGCCAAAGGCCGCCAACTCAGAAAGGTGTTCTGCACATAAATACCATGGATTCCGCCCCAATTTTGTTATCGGACCCGGGTAATTATTCGGTTTTTTGACCATAACTTTTCACTGAAACAAAAAATTGAAAAAGCGCTTCCGGATTCGTGATCCTGAGGCCTCACATAATTTTAGCAAATTTTTTAGTAGTTGGGTGCTAAAGGAAAGAAATATCCAGAATTTTTATACTGAGGTCAAAGCGTGTCTTTTGAAACCTTGCTCGACAATCTTCCATGACAATGTTCAGGGTACCTCTTTGTAAAAGAAAATACTTATCTCCCCACTAAAAGAAGTGAGACATTATGAAACGGTTTCGGTTTCGTTCTTTTTTTAATCGGTCACGGTTTCAGTCCTTGATGGAGATATACCATATCAACATAATTCTCCCAAAAAGTAATTTTTTCAGGTGACAATTTTTAGAGGATTCATCGCAGGGACCTGGAAATTGATTTGGATATAAAAGCTGGATTTATAGGAAAGGGGCATGGTATTTTCAATACAAACTGAATCAAATTTCGAAAAAGAGATATTTTGAAAGAGTTCTGAAATAGGGCGCGATACTATAACGAAACATGGTGGAAGGATATACGAAATCAGTTCCAAATTTATTGAGCTGCTCTAGCTTACGCCAGGTTGAGATATTTCACAAAATTGTGTTTAATGAACACTTTTCTTGCTCTAGGTTGCTCTGTCTTTTGTTTCATGAGTATGCTCAAACACAATACAATACAAAACTAGGGTAATCCAGATCACAAATTTCTGCTCTAGCTTTTTTTATGAAGTAATTACTTAAGTTAGAGCAGAGGAACAATTGTCAGTCAAGCAAAACTAAATTTGTGAAAACTTAAAAACAAAAATAGCTTTCAAGAAAAGCAACACTTTAGTATACGCGTATTTGCATTAATTTTGAGGGTTTAAGCAAAACAACCAAATAAATAGAAACTATCGAGATTCAAGTGTTTCATAGCATTTCTGCTCTGAGTTGCTCTATTTCTATTTTTACAGCTGCCCTGCTCTAACCTGATCTGAATATTTTTTTGTTCAGTAAACAAACCTATTATAAAGACATGACGTCGGTAAAATTTAAAAATCTTTTAGGCAATCAATGTAAATGTGTAGCATACCTGTAGGCGCACCCCATAAAGCAATCGTTTCCGCTATTGCTTGTGTTAAAATTCTGAGAACCTATTAATTGTTTCTTAAAATTAACACGGCCGCGTTTTCTATAATGGTTCGGCAAAGATATTTGATTAAAGTTATTTTTTATGTAATTTAATTGTGGTGTTTGGTTATATCCCACAGTTTTGCGAGATGCCAGGCTGACTAAGTATGAACGAAATTCTCAAGCTAATTTTATAACACTTCATTATCATTACTTATTTTATAGACTCTGGCTCTGAATTTCAAAAGCTCTATACATGTTATGAAAGCGAAGAAACAGCTAATGGCGTGGACGCATCACCTGCCAGCGATTCAGCTGATGAGGATGACAACAAGCATCCGGATGATATAGCGCGGAGCATTCAAAGAAAGTTGCAGGGAGTAGCTGCAGAGTGCGTGATTGAGCAGTGCAATTATGAAGATTCGACACATGAGGTATTTAGACATAGTTTTAAGAGACATCTGCAACGAATACAACGTTTTGTTTTTTGTTTTTTTTAGGCTGAAACAAGGTAAAATAATTCGTTTTGAGGGCTGCCTTATTATTGATAAACGCATATTTGTACATGTATTTTTGTTCAACAAATTATGTATTTTATTTCTTAAACGTTTACAATAAATTAAAATCAGTTTATTTATTTTGTAAGAAAAGACTATGTTGTAGCAATTGACTAAGCACTGTGTACATTTTATGATAGTCTGTGAGCTCTAGCGAATTGGAGGAATGTTGCAATTGAGACTTAAATGTTTCCAAAATGGATGAAACTAGCTAAAACGGAAAAAAGATTTTGAACTTTTTATAAATGTGCATGTGTTAATTGCTACAGTTAAGAAGTTGTTACCTTAATGATTTCGGGATCATATTTATGTGTGACTATGGTTTGCACTAAAACAGCTGTAAATTTCTCCAGAAATGGTAATAAGTGTGGACGAATTATTTCCAATTGAATTGGCGTAATACAAACCAAATAACACTTGTGCATTTCCTGAAAAGGAACAGAGTTTATTGAAAGAAGCAGGGATTTTCTTAAAATCTTTTTTGTTACCACAATTCTTTTTGATAACAGGCGTTATTTCCTTTTGAAAGAGAAATTTCTTTTTGAAAGAGAAATAACGCCCGCGGGCACTATTTAGTTTTAATTGGAAATAACGCCCGCGGGCGTTAATTCCATTTCAAAAAGAAAACAAAGCCCGCGAGCGTTATTTCCTTTTGTGGCGGGCGTTATTTCCTTTTCGAAAAATAAATAACGCCCTGTGTGGACAATTCGTGCGGAAATTTTAAGTTCTAGAGTAAAAAAATAATATAAATTTATGCCGCTCACACGGAACATGGGATTGCGTAGCCCATGGTTTTTTTTTTTGAATTTTTTTGGCATTACATTAGTTTCGTACCGTGGTTGTTGTTGTTGTAGCGAGGTGTAGCCCTGCCTAAATGTCAGACAGGGTCACCCCGAGTGTATTGCTCTTGGCCGGGTCGATATAAGAAAACGGCCCGGGTCGTTTCGGCACGATGGGTACAGCACAAGTACTGGTACCGTTCTCGTAGAACCGGCAATACAAGAAACTATCCGTGTAGGCTATGTAAGTCATTTAGCGTTACCCAGGGTGCACCAACTGGGAGGCGACCTACTTTTACACCGTGGTATGTTGCCACGGTTCAGGCAACCACCCGGACTTGGTATGGCGTAGCCCAGGGTTACTTTTCATAAGCGCGGCCGAAGGCCGCCTACGCATAAGGGTGTACAATAGGGTGATTCAAAAAAAATGTCGACTTGGTCTTACCACCTAAAAAGTTAGGTATTGATGAGAAAATAAGCCTTGCAAAAAATTAGCGCTCTAACTTAACCCTTAGGGGTGGCTATTTTTTTTCGCCCTTTCCCATACATTTTGTATGGAGAAAAATGGCAAATTTTTCAAAGTGAATTTTCTTCTAATTTTTGAAACTTTTTTGAAAATATTTTTACATACTCTTAAAGTTGAAGCTTTGAAGCTTCCAAAATTGTAAGCCATGTGCGATTATCTTAACTATTAAGGTAATTACAGCCATTTGAAAATTACGTGAGTTTTGTACTATTGCACAGTAACACGTATAAAATCTAATAAATTTTGAATGGCTGTAATTATTTTACTAGATAAGATAATCGCACATGGCATACCATTTTGAAATCTCCAAAGCTTCAGCTTTAAGAGTATGAAAAAATATTTTGAAAAAAGTTTCAAAAATTTAAAGAAAATTCACTTTGAAAAAAATGCCATTTTCCCCATACAAAATTTATGGAAAAGGGCGGAAAAAAATAGCCACCCCTAAGGGTTAAGTTATAGCGGTTTTTTTTTCTCAAGGCTTATTTTCTCATCAAAACCTATAGTTTCAGCGGGTAAGACCGAAAAAAGAACCAACTTTTTTATCACCCTAGTGTACAACGCAGAAAGACTGGCATAGTGTAGCCCAGGGTTGTTTTTAAAATTCAACTGAGTAGTTTGGAAAATATATCCGATTCAAAATGTACGATTTGATTGAAATTTCCACATGGGGCTATTTACTTTTGAAACCGGACGCTTTTTCTTTTTCAAAAGGAAATAATTAAGCCCGCAATTTCTCTATGAAAAGGAAATTTCCACATGGGGCTATTTACTTTTGAAATTTCACTGCACCGAAAAAATAAGTACAGTAGACCAAATATTAAAACTAATATAAGCTAGCAAACATTATACTACTGTTTCTGCTTTGGACATATGTACATACAAAAGGTTTGTGCGCTACAGCGTGCTACAGAGAAGAATGTTTGCCCATATTTGCCCCACTTGATTTAATCCAGTTCAAATTTGCATAAAAGTTGTATGGCGTACGTAACATTTTTTTGGTAGCATGCATAAGCCTGTTTTTTCATTAGGTCAAATTTTGACAAATTCTATCAACTTTAACGAAGTAAGCAACCAAATCTCGATAAGGTCGACGAAATCAGACACCATTTGACCTAATGAAAACCAGCCTATAGAGAAAAAAATAATTAATGCTGCAATACTACCTACTGGAATGTTTTAAGAAAAAGCTGAAGCACGAAATAATGATTACAGAAAGTATAGGATACACCTGGGGAAGGGACGATTTCAACTATAGATATGTAAATATACGTACATATATCTGTGGTCATAAGCAATAACAGCCTAAGTCGACTTAAGAAATTAGACCAGTTGAAATTTTTGCTGGCAAATTTTTGTAACAAAACTGTTTTATAACTAAGGCAAACGTATTATATTTAATTGTTTGTAAAGAAAGTAAAAAAGACCAATTAAAGTCTTGAAAAATGTCTCGATGTTGCTATTCAAAATCACCATCAAAAATTTCAACTGGTCTAATTTCTTAAGTCGACTTAGACTGCTATTGCTTATGACCACAGATATAAGGCCTTTGTGAATAAAGGTAACGTAAAATATAATTAATAACCTTTAAAAACTCCATCGTTATAACTTTGTCGCCCATTAGCTTATACGAGTTATCAATAAACATATTCAAAACATTTTTCGCCCAACGAAAAACTATATATGAATTATTTTTAGCGCTGGTATTTTGGCATTGTTTCAACTCAAGTGGGTTATTCAAATTGGCATTACAGTGAGCTTCAATCTCTCGTCGATTTATTGCAAAATATAGCCCAAAATTTGTGACAAATTGCAAATTGCATAGTGATAGAAAATTATTCGGCGCCATTGTTACATTTTTAAGCGCCTTCTCCATTAGATCATCCGAGTGGCTCCACTATAATGAGTGCATAAATGAAAGAAAATTACCAGTAGGTAATAGTTATATGCAAAATAAAATGTATAGTTACGTTTGAGCTATCCAATTCCTTGAAAAAGTCCAAGCATTTGTATAAGCATTTCCAAATATCTGTTGCAGCCTCTACAGTGTCTGCGAAATCGACATCTTTGTAAGCTGAATCGTATATAACGCTGTGTATATTTTGTTGTTGTACATATAGAAAATCCTATAAATATAAACATAATTGCAGCTAGTAATAAGGACTAGGGCCCTTACTCTGTACTTCTATTCAAAAGTCTGTTCCACGAATTTTCTTTCGAATAAAACTACGAGTAAGGGCCTTGTTCTGCACTTACACCAGAGTTTAGAATCATGTTGAAAATTGAAATTCCAATTCGTTTGCAAGTAGGGTCATGGCTGTCGCGTACTATTAGGCCAACTGATAAGCAAAAATTAATCCACTGCTTTGGCAGTGTTCCTTTCGCGAATTGCTCCTACGAAATACAAAATATTAATATATCTGTGGTCATAAGCAATAACACCCTAAGTCGACTTAAGAAATTAGACCAGTTGAAATTTTTGCTGGTGTTGTTGTTGTTGTTAACAATGCATTGCCCTGTCTAGAGTGTATGATCATTCCGAAGATCTTCATCAAGCTCTTCTAAGGGGAGTCCAAGGAAACGTGCAGTTTCAACAGGGTTTGTCCAGAGGTACAGAGGGGTTAGAAGAGTAGGTTCAGATGAACAATTGAAGAGATGTAGAGTATCGTGGGGGGTCCTACCACATGCAGGGCATGTGTTTGAGATTGTATCATTAAGTCTGGATAAGTAGGAGTTTAACCTTACACTATATCCAGACCTAAGCTGTGCCAAGGTGACTCTTGTCTCCCTTGGTAAGGTGCGTTCTTCTTCAGCAATATCCGGTGGAGGACTGTTCAGAACGGGATTCCGCATAAGAACCCGGTACGCTCCGGTACTCCCATGTGGTACTGGCCGACTGTATTGAAACCTTCTAGGTCATGTCATTCCTCCATCCGTAAGGAAGGAGAAGATGGGTAATGAGAGGTGAGGGGCATCATATCCGTAGATCAACCATCGAGGAAGGGGACGTTCAAGTTTTACGTAAGCCCTTTCTTATTTTCGATGACAAGCACATCATTGCATATGTGCATATTAGTCGCCTTTTACGACCGGTATGCCTACCTCGCGCATATTCTAAACCCCTAACCCGCAGGGTCATATTTGCTATTGAATAGATGTAGCTCTTATTTTACCTCTAGGAACTTCGGAAATCCATGTAATGCCGCCAATTGTTTTCTCCATGCAGTTTTCCCCACTTTTTCTTGGTACAAAGATAACACCAGCATTTCCACTGCCTTATTGTCTACAGGCATTTGCTCTTGCAATATCCGTTTTACATTTCTTTGAAGGCTTTCATTTAATAGCCGATAAACGGTGCTAGGCGCAGCTATCTCACACAGCAAAACTAAAAGATTGGCTAAAATCTAATTCAAAAGGGAATGTATAAGCCTTCTAACGGACAAACGGAGTAGGTACCACTTACCTCATTGGCTTTCTGTTCTTTAGATTCAAAGATGTATTGTTTATTTTGTTGTAGTAGATCGAAAAGTATTGTAAGCTGCATTTCCAATGATTTCCTAAAGCTATCGAATTGCTCACTTTCTAGATGCACCTCATCCAAATCTTCTTTTAACGGCGGCAGAGAACAGGCGGTGATTAGTTCCCGAATTTGTTGTAAACATTCAATTGTATTAGCCATTTTATTGGGCTTTTGGTTTCGAACCTTTTATGTCCAATGTAGGTAATTGTCTAGTTTAGCTGTCAACTGCTAATAAATTAGCTAAAATTATGGGAGGGGGCTCAAAAGACGGGGTTTGGCCTCAGGAGCACGAATCCGGAAGCTGTTTTGGTACCATTTTACAAGACCGTTCAATGGTTAATGGTGGTCCAAAATTATCGATGTTGGTATTGTGGCGATTGTTCTCAAGAATCGCTCATCTCCCAACTCTAGCGTATTTCCACCACTTGCGTCACTACCACAACTACAGTTGCCCAGTGGGAAAGTAGGCAATGCATTACCTTTTTCCATGCATGAAAAGATGTATGAATTTTGTTATAAGAAAAGATCACACCAAAAGCAAGGAAGGGAGTAATATGTCGCTCAATTTTTGATTTGTAGTTTTATAAAAAATTGTGGACTGTTTGCTCCTGATGCCGGTGACTTTTTGGTTTTGGAGTTTTTTTTTTATTTTTTTGGGTGCACTCATCTTGGTCGTAGCCCATGACGAGCTCGTCATTCAAACATTAACTCTTCCTCCGCTGTAGGGCCTCACTGTGTCTTAATGTCCTTGTTACTCCACAAGGAAATTTATAAAATGTTATGCAAAACAAAATTAAATATGTCCCTTGTAAAGCATCTTTTCATTCAAGAAAGGCAATGTAAGATATAATGTATCCCTTGTAGTGCATATTTTCATTCTTGAAAAGTAATGCATCTTTTCATTTATAAAAAGTAATGTACACATGTATCTTTAGTTTTGTAGGTGAGTGACACATTACTTTTCCTATGACATCGCTGTAGAAAAATTCATGCATGTTTTCATGTATAGTCTATAGGAGCTATACATTACTTTATGCATTGCTGTACATTACCTTTTCCCACTGGGTGTTTAGGTACATGACGCGAGAGCGAGAGAGTGCGAATGTGACACAAAGAGGAGATGACGATAGATAAATGTTTCGAGAGCACTGTTGCGCGAATAGCCCAGAGGTGTGTAGACATTTCTAGGTTATGAAGTTGCTGTCTGCTAGGGTATATAAACCGCGCCAAGACAACGCACTTCAATCAGTTTATTTTGAAGTGTTGTACAGTGAAGTACTGAACAGTGAATTAACCCGCGAAATTGTACTACGGTTTTTAGTACTGAATAAAGCGTACTACTTATTAAGCAGAATCGGAGTGTTTTATTTAACGTACAGTGATCGAACTCAGGGAAAATAATCAAGGAATCATCGAATTCGTCACAGTATCAAAAGACGCGTGTTGACTCCAGTATCAATAATCCGAAAGCGGAAATTAAAAATATTTTATCTGTGAAAATTTATGGTATTATAGTACATTTATACTGCACCAAATTTGGCGAATTTGAATGTGTCATTTCGAAACTGTTTACACTGGCAAATTTGCATTTGGCTTCAACTTCCCTGCAAGAATCTTCTACCAGAATACAAAGCCACCGAAAGAAAATGCATCGTCTTGATGTTTTAAACACATGTAGAGTAATAATAAATGAAGAATCAAGAAGGCTTCTCTCTTTTCTTAGTGGAACTGGTCCAATATCATAAATAAAATAGTTGAAATTGTTATTTAGAACTGTGCATAATGCAAAAGTTTTCACACGTTAATTGCCCATTAAGGTTCTTGCTGGGCAATTCTAAATGTGGAAGACAGGCAGGGTTGCTATTTTGAGGAATTGTGGATTGTATTGTTCAGCGAATGAGGCGAAATGCGATGGAATTCCAAATTTGGAAAATAAAATTTGTATGGAAAAAAGCGCCAAATTTGCAATTTTTCGCCAAATTTACGGGTGCGATTTAGTTTAGACTCGCACGAATTTTGGACTGTTTTTGGTATGGAACGAAATAGGGAGTTCTCCGAGTCAGGCGGTTTATAGTTCTCCGGTAAAACGTTGTTAAAGTTAGTAAATTTTGCACGCTTTTTTTGTATGTATATATATGTATGTACTGGTTTTGACATTGAAAGAGTGTTGCCACATCCAAAAAATTTTAATAAAAAATAATAAGGGCCACTTGCATAAAAGCCGATTAAGCCTAATCGGTGATTAACTTGACAGCTAACCATACAAAATACGTCAATTAAACTCCGGTTAGTCGTTATCAGCTTTTATGCAAGCGGCCCTAAGGCTTACAATACTTTTCATGCGCACCAATTAAGTATAAGAATGCAACAACAACAACAACAACAACAACCAATTAAGTATTTGAATAGGGTTTGCAAGCCTCACCTATACTAAAATAAATGGGTGTACTACGCAGAAGGACTCACCGTGGCGGTAGCCACGGTTAGAGCACACGTCCGGACTCCGCCAAATGGGTTTACTACGCAGAAGTACTCACTGCACACGTCCGGACATGGGATGGCGTAGCCCAGGGTTATTTTAAATAAGCGCGGCCGAAGGCCGCCTACGCGGAAAGGTGTTGAACCGTGAAAATTTTGCATTTTTTTTTTTTGGGTGAAGTATTCTTAAAAAAATATGTTGTCAATACCAAGTGTGAACTCTTCTTTTGACAACACACATTAAAATGTCGGTTTGTTTACATCCTGCACATATTAAAATGTCGCCAGCACCGAATAACAGAAAAGCAATGGCGTTGTTTAACATCCTGCACACATCAACATGGCGGTCTCCTATCTTTTACCTAATGGTAGAAAGAGATGGGAAGATGGAAAGAAGTGAGACAAAGAAGAAAATTAAAAACAGGTGACTAAACTCACTTTGATGTTTTCACGACTATGTCTATGATATCACACTTGTTATTAACCACAATCTCAAACAGGTGTTAAACTCATTTTGGAATTTTGACGTCTATGCAGAAGAGTTTACACTTGGTATTGATACACAATGTATCTGTGTATAGCTGTGCGATGGTGAAAATTTATAATTTTGTGAAAATAGATGAATATTTATACATATTAATATTATTTTCTGTTAATCATATGCAATTCATACGTGTTATTGTGCGTTAGTTACCTATAGTGCCATGCAAAATTTGCAAAACTTCAACAACCATTATCTCAGTAAATATAACGCTCCTTACGCTAAGATTATATATTTGTGTTCAGAAAAAGCTCCTCTATCCTCATGAAAAAACCGTTTTTTTCTAGCTGTGCGAGTCTATACTAAAATTTCCCCAAATTTACCAAATTTGGTGCTGTGTAAATGTACTATTAGTTTCCTTTAGGGGTCAACTGCTAACAAATTTTAATTTTCCGCTTTCGGATTATTGATCCTGGAGTAAAGACGCGTCTTTTGATACCAACATCGATAATGGTACCGTTTTAGAAGACGGTTCAATGGTTACGGGTGGTCCAAACTTATCGTTGTTGGTATCAAAAGACGCGTCTTGACTCCAGGATCAATAATCCGAAAGCTGAAATTAAAAATTTAATTTCTGTGAAGAGATATTTGCAATCAAAGTTGCAAGTTTTCATGTGGTTGTTGTAATACCCCTAAAAATATGCCATAGAATGCGTACCGTGGCACGTTGCCACGGTTCAGGCAACGACCCGGACTTAGGATGGCGTAGCCCCCGGTTTTGGACCGATTTTTGGTAATTTTTTGGTTTTTTGCCAATAAATTTGGTATTTGTTTCCTTTAGGGGTCAACTGCTAATAAATTAGCTAAACTTATGGGAGATCACGAATCCGGAACCGCTTTTTTAATTTTTTGTTTTAGTGAAAAGTTATGGTCAAAAAACCGAAAAATGACCCGGGTCCGATACCAAAATTGGGGCGGAATCCATGGAATTTATGTGCGAAACACCTTTCTGAGTTGGCGGCCTTCGGCCGCGCTTATAAAAAATAATCCTGAAACTTTGATTGCAAATATCTCTGCAGAGAAGCAAAATATTAAAAAAGCGCTTCCGGATTCGTGATCCTGAGGCCGAACCCCGTCTTTTAAGCTATATCACATAATTTTAGCTAATTTATTAGCAGTTGACCCCTAAAGGAAACTAATACCAAAGTATGGATTACACCCCAGGTTTTGGACCGATTTTTGGTAATTTTTTGGTTTTTTGCTAATAACTTTTCACAGATATAATATTTTGAATTTCCGCTTTCGGATTATTGATCCTGGAGTCAAGACGCATCTTTCGATACCAACGTCGATAAATTTGGACCACCCTTAACCATTGTGTATCAATAACAAGTGTGAACTCTTCTTTTGACAATACACATTAAAATGTCAGTTTGTTTACATCCTGCACATATTAAAATGTCGCCAGCACCGAATAACAGAAAAGCAATGGCGTTGTTTAACATCCTGCACACATCTACATGGCGGTCTCCTATCTTTTACCTAATGGTAGAAAGAGATGGGAAGATGGAAAGAAGTGAGACAAAAAAGGAAATTAAAAACAGGTGACTAAACTTACTTTGAAATTTTCACGCCTATGCCTATGATATGACACTTGTTATTAACCACAATCTCAAACAGGTGTTAAACTCATTTTTGAATTTTGACGTCTATGCAGAAGAGTTTACACTTTGTATTGATACACTATGCCCTTAACCATTGAACCGTCTTCGAAAATGGTACCATAAATTTTTTTTATTGTTTGGCTGTGTGCTAATTGAAAACATTTTTCGTCAGAGTAAAATGAGGTGAACAAATTTCCTATGCTGAACGAATATTTGCCATTTTGCTGTGCCAACGAAACGTTAAATTATGACAGTAGTAAATTTTGACGTATGGAAAAAGCGCGTGCAAAAGCAGATGCTTTGTGAATCAATTCTCATTTTACGAGTTTTTCATGCAATTATATTGCTTATTATTCGCATTATATTATATTTTAGTGTTAAATAACGCATGTGAACATAAATTTAAGGGAAATAATATGAATGTTAACAGCACATGCATCCCTGTGCTCACATTATTGATTCATATTCACCACGGTAACTGTCAGAATTTAACATCGCTCTGTCAAAATTTGCTTTTTTAAACCGTTTGGCACACAGCCTTTATGTTCGGTAGAGCTGCAAAATCATCGATGGTATTTTCGATAGTATCGATGTTTTTTTGGCGATATTGTGGCGAATGTTCTCAAGAATCGCTCATCTCCCATCACTAGCGTCACTACCACAACTACAGCTGTTTAGATACATGGCGTGAGAGCGACAGAGGGAGAGGCAGCTCGCGTGTTTGCGAATGTGGCACAAAGAGGAGATGACGATAGATAAACGCTTCGAGAACACTGTTGCACGAATAAACCAGAAAGGTGTAGACATTTCTAGGTTGTGAAGCTGCTGTCTGCTAGGGTATATAAACCGCGCAAAGACAACGCAAGTCAATCAGTTTATTTTCAAGTGTTGTACAGTGAAGTACTGAACAGTGAGTTAACCCGCGATATTGTACTACGGTTTTTAGTAGTAAATAAAGCGTACTATTTATTAAGCAGAAACTGAGTGTTTTATTTAACGTACAGTGATCGAACTCAGGGAAATAATCAAGGAATAATCGAATTCGTCACAATTGGTGTCAGAAGCGGTATTGTTAAATAAATTCAAGGACATTAAAAAGGATAACAAGGACATTGGAAAGGATAACAAGGACATTGAAAAGGATAACAAGGACATTTTAAGGATAACAAGGACATGGCAAAGTTGAATGAGTTGAAGATCCAGCAACTCAAAAACGAGTTGGAACGACGTGGATTGTCAACAACGGGCAATAAAGCAGAGCTACAATCACGGTTGCGAGAGGCTATGGAAGCGGAAGGAATCAATGTTGACGATCATGTTTTTCAACTTTCGGAAGAGGGAGCGACGAAAATAGAAGAGCAAAAGGACTCTCAGGATTCAGTGGCAAATGTGGACACAAACTCTTTATTGGCTGCCTTGGCTCAGATGTCAAACAACATAACAACAAGCATGTCATCTCAGTTGGAACAACAAGAGACACGCATGGCATCTCAGTTGGAACAACAAGAGACACGCATGGCATCTCAGTTGGAACAACAAGAGACACGCATGGCATCAAAGTTGGAGGAACAGAAGACACACATGGCATCTGCGTTGGAAGAACAGAGGACATACATGACATCTCAGATCTCAGCACAACTTGAGGAGCAGGAGGCCCGGCTATCTTCAAAAATAGCATTACAGCTGGAGGAGCAGGAAGAACGTATGTCCTCACAGCTAAAAATACAGGACGAGAAAATAATGCAGCTTGAGGAGAAAGTCGAGGCCGAGGTGGATGCGTTAAGAAGTCGTATCCAGGAGTTGCAGCTGAATCGTCACAGTGTTTCCACAAGCGTACCCAAGGTAAAACCTCCATCATTTGACGGATCTGTTCCTTTCCAGGTATTTAAGCTACAATTTGAGAAGACAGCAGCTGTGAACAACTGGGGCGCTGAAGATAAAGTCGCTGCACTCTTCGTAGCATTGAAAGGACCGGCAGCCGAAATCTTACAGACTATTCCTGATGGCGAACGAAACAACTATGAATCATTGATGGGTGCTGTGGAGAGACGTTACGGCAGCGAGCATAGGAGACAAATACATCAAATAGAGCTACAGAATCGCTTCCAGAAGACTAATGAGACATTGCAGGAGTTTGCATCAGATATCGAGAGGTTAGCCCATCTGGCAAACGCAGACGCACCCGTGGAATACATCGAAAGGGTAAAAATCCAAAGCTTCATAAATGGAATACGTGATGTGGAGACAAAGCGAGCCACATATGCCAATCCAAAGAGATTATTTGCGGAGACGGTATCACATGCTCTAACACAAGAAACAGCCTCGCTTTTGAGTAAACCCACGTACAAAGCTCACCGTGTGGAAGTGGAGACGCCAGACTGGGTCGGAAAAATTGACAAAATCCTAGAAGCACTAAACGGGAAGCAACAGAAAAATGAAGGGGTTATTAAGTGCTTCAAGTGCGGAAAACCTGGTCATATTGCACGTTATTGTGGATCTGGATCTAGCTCCAATAATTCCAGTAATGCAGGCGGACGTAAGCGCAAGGCTGAAGGAGATGAGCAAGTCTCCCAATCCAACCAACCGTTAAACTAAAGAGAGTCAGCCGCAAGGGGCGTAGGCTGGCTCCCGCAATTGGATGCCCCATAATCTCTGTCTCACAGATCGGAAGGAAGTCAAGTAATGTTACTGTTGTAAGACTCGTGGACGGAAAAGAGCGTTTACTGACTATTGATACGGGCGCATCTCATTCCATCATTCGATCTGATTTAGTCAACAAAGTAGTTAGGCCATTACATGGAGCAAAATTGCGTACGGCGACTGGTGAGGACACTCAAGTCCAAGGAGAAATAACATGTGAAATCGGAATTGGAAATGTCACCGTACTGCACAATTTTATAGTGGCAGATATTGTTGATGAGATCATAGTTGGTGTGGATTTCTTAAGCAACCAAGGCATCAAGATCGACATGCAAAACAGGACCATGAGCTATAAGAACATGGATGTGCCACTCAAATTTGGTTACGAGAACAAGTACATCAGTAAGCGGGTACTCGTGGAAGATAGTCAACAAATTCCACCGAAGTCGGAGGCAGTCGTTTGGGCAAGGATTGATGGAGATTATGGGACAAACAAATTGTGGGTTGTCGAGGCAGCAAACAATTCAAAGACGGATATACTAGTAGGAAAAACACTGGCTATGACAAAACAAGATGGACGTATACCGGTAAGAGTACTAAATGAGTTCCGATCGCCGATCAAGCTTTCCAAAGGAGCTATATTGGGACAATGTCAGGAGGTGGAGCTGATTATAAACTGTGAACAGCTCCAGGGAAATGTCTCTACCAGCAACAGTAATCTATCAGATAATATCACGGCGTGGACGCAAGAGCTCGAAGAAGACCACCAGAGTAAGGCAAACCAACTTCTACTAAAGTACTCTACCATATTTGACAAGGATGGCTCCAAACCAGGTCGGACCAATGTAGTGAAGCATCACATTGATACCGGTGACGCGAGACCAATCCGCCAAGCTCCTCGAAGTGTTCCCTTGGCCAAACGCCAAGTGGTAAGAGAAATTATACAAGAAATAAGTGACAGCGGCGTGATCGAACCATCAGCTAGTCCATGGAGCTCACCGGTAGTGCTAGTGAAGAAAAAGGATGGAAAAATGCGGTTCTGTGTGGACTACCGGAAGTTGAACGACGTAACGAAAAAGGTCAGCTATCCATTACCCAGAATTGACGATACTCTGGACTCACTATCTGGTACGAAATGGTTCTCAACACTGGACTTGAAAAGCGGCTATTGGCAAGTAGAGGTGAAAGATGAGGATAAGGAAAAGACAGCCTTCAGCATTGGAGAGGGGCTGTGGCAATTTACGGTAATGCCCTTTGGACTATGTAACGCTCCAGCTACTTTTGAGAGACTCATGGATCAAGTATTGAAAGGACTGCATTGGAAAACATGTTTGGTGTACCTGGATGACATCATCGTGCTGGGAAAAAGCTTTGAGGAACACCTTAAGAACTTGGAGGAAGTTTTCCAAAGGATAGCTGGCGCCGGTCTGAAATTAAGTCCCAAAAAGTGTGCATTGTTCAAGAAGGAAGTAAGTTACTTAGGTCACAAGGTTACTACGGAGGGAATTTGCACTGCTAAAGAGAAGATCGAAGCAGTAAAGGATTGGCCAAGACCGAAAAATTTACATGAGCTACGAAGTTTCCTCGGACTGTGCACGTATTATCGTCGATTTGTACCGAATTTCGCCAGCGTAGCCAGTAGCCTTCATGAGTTGACCAGGAAGAATATGTCATTTGATTGGAAGAAGGAACATGAAGTGGCTTTCCAAACCTTGAAGGAACGGCTGTGCACTGCCCCAATGTTAGCGTATCCAATCCCAGGCTCAACATTTATTTTGGATACAGACGCGAGCGGTTACGCGATTGGAGGGGTTTTGTCACAGATTGTCGATGGGCAGGAGAAGGTAGTGGCGTACTATAGCCGCACAATTGGAAACCCGAAAGGAACTATTGTGTAACACGAAGAGAACTACTGGCATTGGTAGAGTGCATCAAACATTTCCACAAGTATCTCTATGGACAGCGATTCAACGTCAGGACAGACCATGCAGCGTTGAAATGGCTTTTGCAGTTCCGTAATCCGGAAGGTCAATTGGCACGGTGGATAGAGCGACTACAAAGTTATGACTTTTCCATAGAGCATCGCAAAGGCAGCAACCACGGCAATGCTGATGCAATGTCCCGGCGACCATGTAACCTAGAATGCAAGCATTGTTCGAAAGCTGAGGGCAAGGAAGATGTTATAGATGTGCGGCTAATGACTATAACATCTACGGACGAATGGAACATGGATCAACTAAGGAAGCATCAGCTAGAGGACCCAGATCTGGTACGTGTGATGCAAGGAATCGAGCAAAACGAACGACCAACAAGAGAGGAGATGTCAGCAGAAAGTCCTGTTGCCAAGTCATATTGGGCACAGTGGAACAGTCTGAAATTGGTATCCGGTTGCTTACATAGAGTATGGGAAAGCGAAGATGGTCAATGCGCTCGGAAGCTGGTAGTTGTCCCAAGGAAGAAAATCTCTGATGTTTTGAATGAGCTACATAATGGCCCAAGTGGAGGTCATCTCGGAGTCACGAAAACGTTGGAGAAAGTCAAGCAGAGATTCTATTGGGTTGGTTGCCGGCAGTCGATCGCGGAGTGGATTGCCAACTGTGAGGTGTGCATCAAAGCAAAGGGTCCGAAGTCGAGAAGTCATGGACAGATGAAGCAGTACAACACAGGTGCACCGTTTGAGAGGATTGCCATGGATGTAGCTGGCCCATTTCCTACTAGCAAGCTCGGGAACAAGTACGTATTAGTTGTTATGGACTATTTCAGCAAATGGCCAGAAGTTTACCCGATTCCAAATCAAGAGGCAGAAACCATTGCAGAGGTGTTCACTAACAATTGGATAGCGAGGTTTGGTGTACCGATGGAGTTACATTCTGACCAAGGCAGGAATTTCGAATCAGTCGTATTCCAAGAAATGTGCAAGATATTGGGTATTCGGAAAACTCGAACAACTGCATTGCATCCTCAGTCAGATGGCATGGTGGAACGTTTCAATCGAACCTTGGAAGAGCACATGAGGAAAGTAGTGGATAAGTTCCAGAAAGATTGGGATACGCCCATCTCCTTGTTCCTGATGGCATATCGCTCGGCAATACATGAAACAACGGGTCAGACTCCGGCAAAAGTAATTTTTGGGAATGATCTGCGGTTGCCAGCTGACTTGAAGTTTGGGATAAATGCTGAAGAAGGAATAAATGCCAGGAAATCCACTAGCATCTTGGAAGAAGAAATGAGGGAAATACACGATCTTGTAAGACAACGGACGAAGATCATGAGTGATAAGATGAAAGCCAGATACGACAAAGCCATCAACTCGGAAGGTTTTAAAGAAGGGGATTTAGTGCTGTTATACAACCCACAACGAAAGAAAGGTTTGTCCCCAAAACTGCAATGTAACTGGGAAGGCCCATATAAAGTAATAAAGCGGATAAATGATGTTGTCTACCGCATACAAACTGTTGGAAGACCACGAAACAAAATGAAGGTGGTTCATCTGGAGAGGCTAGCAACGTTTGGATCGGGAAATGTGTCTGATCGGGACGATCAGACTTAGGTGGAGGGCAGTGTGGCGAATGTTCTCAAGAATCGCTCATCTCCCATAACTAGCGTCTCTACCACAACTACAGCTGTTTAGATACATGGCGTGAGAGCGACAGAGGGAGAGGCAGCTCGCGTGTTTGCGAATGTGGCACAAAGAGGAGATGACGATAGATAAACGCTTCGAGAACACTGTTGCACGAATAAACCAGAAAGGTGTAGACATTTCTAGGTTGTGAAGCTGCTGTCTGCTAGGGTATATAAACCGCGCAAAGACAACGCAAGTCAATCAGTTTATTTTCAAGTGTTGTACAGTGAAGTACTGAACAGTGAGTTAACCCGCGATATTGTACTACGGTTTTTAGTAGTAAATAAAGCGTACTATTTATTAAGCAGAAACTGAGTGTTTTATTTAACGTACAGTGATCGAACTCAGGGAAATAATCAAGGAATAATCGAATTCGTCACAATATTGTGGCGAATGTTATCAAGAATCGCTCATCTTCCACCACTAGCGTCGCTACCACAACTACAGCTGTTTACATACATGACGTGAGAGCGAGAGAGGGAGAGGCAGCTCGCGTGTTTACGATTGTGGCACAAAGAGGAGATGACGATAGATAAACGCTTAGAGAACACTGTTGCACGAATAAACCAGAAAGGTGTAGACATTTCTAGGTTGTGATGCTGCTGTTTGCTAGGGTATATAAACCGCGCAAAGACAACGCAAATCAATCAGTTTATTTTGAAGTGTTGTACAGTGAAGTACTGAACAGTAAATTAACCCGCGATATTGTACTACGGTTTTTAGTACTGAATAAAGCGTACTACTTATTGAACAGAATCGGAGTGTTTTATTTAACGTACAGTGATCGAACTCAGGGAAAATAATCAAGGAATCATCGAATTCGTCACAATTGGTGTCAGAAGCGGTATTGTTAAATAAATACAAGGACATTGAAAAGGATAACAAGGACATTGAAAAGGATAACACGGACGCTGAAAAGGATAACTAGGACATTGTAAACGTAACAAGGACATTGCAAGGATATGGCAAAGTTTAATGACTTGAAGATCCAACAACTCAAAAACGAGTTGGAGAAACGTGGAATGGTAACAACAGGCAATAAGCCAGAGCTACAATCACGTCTACGCGAGGCTATGGAAGCGGAAGGAATCAACGTTGACGATTATGTTTTTCAGCTTTCGGAAGAGGGAGCGACGAAAATAGAAGAGCAAAAGGATACTCCGGATTCAGTGGCAAATGTGGACACAAACTCGCTGTTGGCTGTATTGGCTCAGATGTCGACGAATATAACATCAAAGTTTGAAGAACAGAAAACAAAGTTGGAACAACAAGAGACACGCTTGGCATCTCAGTGGGAGGAAACGAAGACGCACATGGCATCTCAAATATTGCAGTTGTCTACACTGCTGGAGGAACAGGAAGCACGTATGTCCTCAAAACTAGAGGCGCGCATGGACGAGAAACTAATGCAGCTTGAGGAGAAAGTCGAAGCCGAGGTGGATGCGTTAAGAAGTCGTATCCAGGAGTTGTAGCTGAATCGTCCAAGTGTTTCCACAAGCGTACCCAAGGTAAAAACCCCATCATTTGACGGTTCTGTCCCTTTCCAGGTATTTAAGCTACAATTTGAGAAGACAGCAGCTGTGAACAACTGGGGCGCTGAGGACAAAGTCGCTGCTTTATTTGTGTCATTACAAGAGACAGCCTCGATTTTATGTAAACCAGATAACAAGGTTCGCCATGTGGAAAAGGAGACATCAGGCTTGGTCGAAAAAATCAACAAAGTTCTGGAAGCCTTGAATGGAGCACAAAAGAAAAGCGATGGTGTCATTAAATGTTTCAAGTGCGGAAAATCTGGCCATATGGTGCGTCATTGCAACATCGGCTCCAGAGACTTCGGCAATGCTTGTGGACGTAAGGGTAACGCTGGAGGAGATGACCAAGATGAATGCCCTATAGTTTCTGTGTCGCAGGTCGGAGGGAAAGCAAGTACTGTTACTGTTAGAGGTTTCTTGGATGGAAAAGAGCGGTTATTCACTGTGGATACTGGCGCATCTCATTCCATCATTAGAAGTGACTTGGTCCAAAAGAGAGTGCGACCATTGCAGGATGCAAAGTTGCGGACAGTAAAGCCCGAGTTACATAAAACTTTGTGAAACTTTGACAAGTGCGCGCCTCGGCTTTGAGCATTTGCCAAAATCTCGCTTCGCTTTACGTTCCACAAACTTTGTATGAAAGTGGAACCTGCAAAGTTTTATGTAATTGGGGCTTTATGTAACTGACCCATTAACCTCGCCTGTGTTAACCTCGCCTGACATTTGCAACGTAAAAACTTTGCGGCCAACTTCAGAGGTATGCTACAATGAACGCTTTGACGCTTCTCTTTTATACATTTGTTTTCGTTAGTTATTTCTTTGCATGCAGAGTGTTTTGGTTAATTTATTAATTTAATAGAGAAAAAATTAATTAATTATTATTTCCTCCAACTTTGTATTCTTAAATTAAGGCAAAGTCATCAACATCTGATTGCCAAAGCAAGCAAAATTTGAGAGTTTGCCTAATTTTAACCTTGCTTCAACTTTGAGGTCTTCGTTTTGCCATGCTTCGTATACTTCACTTTTCTTTCAAAGTCAAAGTTCGAGGTAAAGCCAAAATAAAGTTTTATGTAATCTAAATTGCCAAGAAATGTCAAACTCCATATAAAAACCGCTCAAGAAATGGTCAAGAACTGTTTTCACACGTCAAATTTTCTTGAGCTAATACTCAGCTCATAAGAAAAAATTCTACAATTTTCGATGGTTGGCAACGCCTGTTTACCTCAAGAAATAAATATGCTCGTATATATTTCTTGAGGTAAACGTGCAGATCCACAGCAAAGGTGAGTACATATTGCGCTACGCATGTTTTATACATTTGTATAAGATCATGTTCACACTGAAGCGAAAACACCTTGTTTTCGTGTAAAACATCTCACATAAAACAGGTGCGTTCATACCTGCTATTCTTGTTTTCATTTGACAGTAATCAGCTGTTCTAGAAATTGTGATTTGTGAGAAAAAATAATTAAAATTTTGTGAACGTACATATTATATTTTATGTACTTATTTTAAGTTTTACTTATTTCAAATTTACTTTATAGCACAAACATTTTCATTTTGATATTTTATAAATTCGGGCGACGAAATTCAAAATGAAAACATTTGACATATAAGAGATGTGACAGTATGTTTTTCGATTATTACCGATAAAATTTAGAGCCGACACTGATTGTGAAAGGTTTTCGTTGATGTTTTGGGATAAAACATGATGTTTTCGCAGGTTTTCGGTTGAAAATTTTGTATGGCGAAAACATCCGTTTTCAGCATGTTTTGCCTCGAAAACCAGAATGAGCTCGAAAACACGCTAGTGTGTACATAGTATAAGAGTAATTTGCAAAAAAAATAGAAAATGTGGTAAACGTCAAAATTTCTTGACCAGGGGGGAAATTCTCGATCTATGAAATGATAACGTGAAAAAAAATTGTATGAATTTGAAGTTTCTTTTCATAAATTTTGTATGAAAATTCTTTTCATTTTATCACTTCATAGAACGAGAATTGCCCCCCAGGCACAAGAAATATATGCTCGTTTTTTTCTTGAGGTATTTATTGGCAGGTGGGTAGCCCGCTTTATTTGGTAATTAACGTGTGATAACTTTTGAATTATGAGCAGCAGCAAATAACAATTTCAACCAGTTTTTTTTAAGAAAATGGACTAGTTCTACCAGGAAAGACAGAAACCTTCTTGACTCTTCATTTATTATAACTCTACAGGTGTTTACAACATCACGGTGTTGCATTTTGGTTCGGTGGCTTTGTGTTCGGCTAGAAGATTCTTGCAGGGACAGTGAAACCAAATGCAAATTTGCCAGTGTAAACAGCTTCGAAATGACTGGATTCGACCAAATTTGTTGCAGTGTAAACGTACTATTAGGCCTATAAAAAAACCACTATTACCAACCTACAAGTTCCACTATCAAACAATTTCCACATTTTTGACTGACATCTTTGTTGTTGTAATCATAATTGTCATCCAAGTTGTCATATGATCAATTTTCTTCAGAGCGTAGGAATAAAGAAAATGCTGCGATTTTGTGCAATTTTAATGTACTGCTTTTTATCAGGTGAGTAATCAATGCATATCTACAATAAGGAATTGTAAACTAGCCTTAAAATGTTGAAGATTATAGTTATTTCTGTCTGTAGTGAAGTAGGAGTTGTGCATGTGGGATTATTGATTTTGGGCCTTAACAGTCACTGTGGAAAAAACTGCTTACATATTAAAATCGAATTTATTTTCAGTTAATGCTGATGGCAGCTTCTACGTGCTAAACACGCCTGAATCGCTATCCTTCCAACGCATGCCTGTAACACTCCCTAGTGAGCAGGTGGGAGACGTGATTAGGGCAGCTAAAGGCTACGGCGTATCGGACTCGGCCGACTTCTCTGGACTTGTGATCAAAGATCCATTTGCACTACCACGTAAGGCAGTTATAGTTGATGTAGTCGGTTTGAAGGACTTGCAATTTGGTAATGACAAAGTTAGCTATACCATCGAAGGAAAATCTGTGTCATCCTCATTGGATGACTTGAAGCTGACATGGCCAGAAGGACAAACTTATTGTTACCTAGCTGCATCCAACAGCAAGGAAAACGTATACATATCTTAACTTGCGTTGATTGTTCTTTTAATTTGCTTTGTTTTATTGCATGTAGGAACTTTATGATTGCGTAAATGCGCACCTCAAATCGAAGAAGGAAATTGTAATTGCGAAAGTTAACCTATCGAAATTATCAAAGAGTGATGTGGAAAAAGCCAAATTAAGTTTAGTTACTGAACTTAATGTACTGCAGAAAAAGATTGAGAATGACTCGGACGAATCATTGCTGGTCGTAGTTGCCGCGCATGAAGATGAAAGCAATTTACGTAGAAAGCGTGATGCTCTGCCTGGCGAGAAAAAAGTGAGCACCCATTTTATATAAGCAATAACATTTTACTTTAATATTCTTCTTTAACAGAATACATATAACCTTGCTGCTTACTATGATGAGAACTATCCAGTAATTTTTAACATCATTTTATGGTTCATGGTTGCTTTGGGACTTTCGTTATTGGCTATTTGCTACGCTATTGCCGATATGGATCCTGGCAGAGATTCAATCATCTATAGAATGACATCAACACGAATGAAGAAAGATAATTAAGTTAGTGAGACCCTCTGGGGACAACTTTCATTCTGTAAATTTTGTTTATATTTACATACTTTTAAAAGGATTAAGAAATCGGTAGGGTATTTAGAACGAGTGCTGAAAATTACAATATAGTAAGTATTATAGAAATTTCAAATGTGAACTATTTGGTCTGTATCTATATTAAAATTTATGTTTGTTTTATTTAAGTTTATTCCCTATAGTAGTTTTCGATTAGTCTACCTCTATAAATTCAAGTGTGTGTATTGTTGTTCAATGTAAGGCTGTCCAAAAGCTTAAAATCATTCGAGGTAGCGCTATGTATTTAAAATTCAATGATTCATTGAATAAACTTAAACATTAATTATTTGTAGTTTATTTTTTTGCCTGAACGTTTTGAACTGAGAGCGGTCTCTTAGATAATGTCCCATTTCGGCACAGACTGTTCTCCTATGTTGTTGTTGTTAACGCATTGCCCTGTCTAGAGTGTATGATCATTCCGAAGATCTTCATCAAGCTCTTCTAAGGGGAGGCCCAGGAAACGTGCAGTTTCAACAGGGTTTGTCCAGAGGGGTTAGAAGAGTAGGTTCAGATGAACAATTGAAGAGATGTAGAGTATCATGGGGAGTCCTACCACATGCAGGGCATGTGTTTGAGATTGTATCATTAAGTCTGGATAAGTAGGAGTTTAACCTTACACTATATCCAGACCTAAGCTGTGCCAAGGTGACTCTTGTCTCCCTTTGTAAGGTGCGTTCTTCTTCAGCAATATCCGGTGGAGGACTGTTCAGAACGGGATTCACAGGTAGACATCCGACAAAAGTGTCTACCGACTCGGTGTGGATGTCGGTTAGAGCCCGCTTATGATTCTGCAGATCAAACGGCAAGGTAATATGATGCCGGATCTCATCATAATGCTTACGGAGATGTTTCCTTATGTCTCTCGGGGGCGGATCTATATCCAAAAGATGACGGTTTGGATGTGCTGGCTTGTGGCAGTTCAGAAGGAACTGCCTGCTCTGCACTTCCGCATGCTCTTTTACATTGAGCAGTTTTGCCTCCTGATGGAGGTGAGACCCGGAAGACATGAGGAGACATCCCGTAGCAGTTCTGATGGCAGTATTTTGGCAGACTTGTAACTTCGTCCAGTTGGTGTTATGTACATTAGGCGACCATATGGGTGCAGCATAGTCAAAGACTGGTCGGCCAATGGCCTTATATGTAGTCAGCAACGTTTCTTTGTCTTTTCCCCAAGTACTGCCGGCAAGTGACTTGAGGATCTTGTTGTGACCACGTACCTTGGAGACCATTGCAGACACATGACCAACAGATGAGAAAGTATTATCCAGTGTCATCCCTAATAACTTTGGGTGGCTGACAGTTGGTAGCTTAGTGCCATCAACGAAAATGTCTAATTCATGTCTCACCTGGTGCGTCCATGTCGTGAAAAGCGTCGCCGTTGATTTAGTCGGAGATATCGTCAGATCTCGCTCAGTGAAAAACCTGGAAAGGTCGCAGAGGTAACCCTTCCCCGTCGCCATTATTGTACAGTCGTCGGCATATGAAACGTTGGAGACGCCCTCTGTTGGTGGGGGCATCTTCGATAGATAGAAGTTAAACAGTGTCGGGGATAGGACACCATCCTGTGGCACCCCCTGTCTAATACGTCTAGGTTTTGATGTTGCGTTTCTAAAGTTAACCGACGCCTGCCGTCCATTCAAGTAATTAGCGGTCCATCTCTTTAACCCATCAGGTATCTGTGTTTCAAACAGATCTTGTATGAGAGGGGCATGGTTGACTGTGTTAAAAGCTTTCGACAGGTCAAGTGCCACTAACACAGTCCTGTGATTTGGTTGGTTTTGATTTAGGCCGCTATTTATTTGCGTTGTAATGGCATTGAGTGCGGTGGTGGTGCTGTGCAGCTTACGGAAGCCATGTTGATGACTAGCCAGGTGCAGATTTGCAGTATAATACGGGAGCAAAATGGACTCTAGCGTCTTCACTACCGGCGACAAAAGTGATATAGGGCGATATGAATCGCCTATGTTTGCCGGCTTTCTAGGTTTTAGTAATGGAACCACTCTCGCCTTTTTCCATATTTCAGGAATGACGAAAGTGTTCAGTGAAAGGCTGAATAGAGCCGCGAAGTATTTGTGTCCCTCCTGGCCTAGATGTATCAGCATCTTCATGGCAATGCCGTCGGGGCCGATGGATTTTGAGGGCTTAGCCTGTCTGATGGCTTCCTTCACCTCTGAGGCAGTGATGACAATGGGCGTGTTTTGGTTTTTGTATTTACGCGCCTGTCGCATGGTTCTACGTTTAGCTCTATCGGGCGGGGAATGTAGTACAAATTGTCTACAGAAGGAGTTCGCACATCCCCTAGGGTCCTTCTTCACCCTGTCACCGGAAGTAATATCTACTTTATCCTTGTGTTGCGTTGGATTAGATAGAGCTTTGACCGTAGTCCATAATTTGCCAACACCATCAGAGAGGTTGCATTGCTCTAGGTGTTGTTTCCATTTGGCCAGTTTATGTTTATCGACCAACCTACGAATTTCCGCGAGGAGATCCCTTATACGGGGATCTGCGGGATTGAGACTACGCACTTCATCTCTTTCTCTAGCCATGGCCGCTGCCTCCGCCGGGAAATTTGGTCTTATTTGAGATATTCGACCCGCAGGAATGAAGCGTTTAGAGGCCAAGTCAATGATGTTGCGGAAGTCTCGTTCGCCTTTGCGTACGTCCGTAGGAATGGATAGAGCAGCCAAGGATTCGTCCGTATATGTCTGAAAACTGTCCCAGTCCGCCTTGGTAAAGTTAATATATGTACCATGCTCAGGTGTAATAAAGTCCGTCGGTCGTTCGATGGTAATGACTACTGGGAGATGGTCAGACGCCAACGTGAGTATGGGTCGCCAATTGGTGTTGTTCAATAGTCCTGCACTTACGATAGAAATATCTGGCGAACTATAGCAGTTACCCGATACTCTCGTTGGGGCGTCTCCGTTCAATGTACATATCATCTATTTGTTCTGCAAGTACATGTCCCCTATTGTCTGCTGGCAAGTTTGAGTGCCACATGTCGTGGTGCGCATTGAAGTCGCCCAGGATCACGCGGTTATCTCCTCGTAATAGCAAGCTAATGTCGGGGTGATAACCGGTGGGGCAACTTGCCCCTGTGGCTATGTAGATGTTAATAATTTGCAGATCGACATCTCCTGTACGGATAGTAATACCTTGGCTTTCTAAGATATCATCCGTTCCTTCGATGTCGGTATCAAATAGATGATACTGTACAGAGTTGTGCGTTATGAACGCTAGACCACCTCCCAGACCTCCTGTTACTCTATGACGGTCTTTCCGGTGGATGTTATGTTGTTATATCCGCCATAGGTAATGAGGTCCGACCTAGGACTGAGCTTGGTTTCTAGTTATCTCTGCGATCTTACCAGTTAATCCGTTACAGTTGTGCTGTAAGATTTGGAAGTGCGCCGGTGGGGTCGATGTCGAGTTAACCATAGGCGTGAGATACGGATGTGTTCGCCCAGGTGTTGGTAGGCTAAGACCAAGGCTGTGCCTCAGCCTAGTTAGCTGTGGACCTGGTGTAACCGGGTTGGCTGGCGTCGTAGGTTGAGGTGTGTTACAGCATGGTGCGATGAACGCATCCGTCCAGAGGTTCCTGTTAGCGAGCCCAGAGCATAGATGTACGTGGCATTGGACTAAGCAGTTATTGCATTTGACCGATGACGCGAGCGTGTATAATCTTTGCCGACAAACAGTACACGTAGAGACAGGTGCGAGAAAATGTTGATCCTGACTCACGTGAGAATTTAAACGGGAGGGGGGGTGTGATGTAGAAACAGAGAGAGACTGGTGCTCGGAGTAGCTCATGTCTAAACTGCTCCGGTGGGAGCGAGAGTGTTGAGCTGCTGCGCGTGATGTTGACGCCATAAGGCACAAGCAATACGTTTCACGTATTGCCGGTTCTGCGAGAACGGTATTTGTACCTGTACAATACCCTTCGTACCGAAACGACCCGGGTTGTTTTTTTTATAATGACTCGGCCAAGAGCAATACATTTCGAAGTGACCCTGTCTAACGCGTCACGATTCCCTCACCTATTGTCATCCCCGGAACAGCCCCTTGCAGCACGGCTGCTCCTTATTCTCTTGATCCGGGCTGGCATTGAGCCAAATCCTGGCCCAAGAGAATGGTTCTGCTGCGTTTGTCGGAAGAAAATATATACAAGACGATCACACTCAGTACAGTGTGCATCATGCAAAGGTTGGCTGCACAAATCTAGTTGCTCCGGACTAGATCCAAAAACACATCGGCCCATTAGCTTCTATACAAATTTTGTGGCGCCCTGCTGTTCACGTCCTAGGACGTCCCGAGGCAAGCGACGCTCATATGTTGCTTTATCGCCCTCTAATAATAATCAAGTCTCCACGACCTGCAATAATTATATTGCCCAGCAGAATATATGTGTTCCCGGCTGTAGCTTACTTCCTAGTGCATCAACAGCACAAGCACCCACTCATGGCTACTTTCTTCGTAGCACATCAGTTGATGCTTGTAGCACTACTGAGCTTCAGCCCCCGTCTCTAAACTCTTTAATAACTTCTTCCGGCACTAGCACGAATGAAAGTCAAGTCCATCAACTTCTGGTCCCTCACTCTTCGTGCACTGTATGTCGGCGTCTGTGGCATCGGTCAAGTGCAACTCCTGCCTAGGCCTGTGTCACCTACGCATATGTTCTGGGCTCGCAAACAGAAATCTCTGGACTGATGTGTTTGTCGCGCCTTGCTGTCGAGTTGTGCAGCCCTCAACTCCGACGGATGTACACTCATCTAATAGTGAACGAATTCCGCCGGCTTCAGGACTGCAACGGAGATCAATATCGCGACATAACCTACCACCATCTAGGCGTACACATCAGTCTTTAACTCCCAGAGTGGCCATTGCCTCTCCTTCGCAATTTAAATTGTTGCAATTTAACTGCAACGGCTTGACCGGCAAGATAGCGGAGATAACCACATTTATGCAGCTACATAAAATCAAAATTGCTGCAATCCAGGAGACAAAACTTGGCCCCCACTCGAATCTCCGAGCGAGTGGAGGCTACCACGTACTCCGGCATGATCGTACGGTGCAGTATAGGGAATTTGATATCCACACTGACCAAAGTGACTTACCTTTAGAGTGTCAAGGTATAGTTATACAAGCTTGTGGCGTTGATCTCGAGCTAATCAATATATACATTCCTCCCGTCACCTGCTGCCCCAGAAGTTATCGTCCTGACCTTAGGGCGTTTCTTTGTGGCGATAACCGTATCATCATGGGCGATTTTAATGCCCATCATGATATGTGGCATTCACACCTTTCTGTGGACGGCAGAGGACGGGAATTAGCCGAGCAAATTGATAACTCCTCTTTCTCTACTGTGAACGGAGACTCCTCAACTAGGATGGCTGTTAACTGCAGTAGCTCCCCGGACCTAACTATTGTTAGCCCGGGGTTAATTAACAGCATCAACTGGCAACCTATGGTGGCCCTGTCATCCGACCACCTGCCTATCATCCTGTCTGTCGATCGTGCCACGGATTTTATCACGTCGGAGAAAAGAACATACGTGAATTTCAAAAAGGCTTATTGGGTCGGCTTTTTGGAATTCACGGAGAGCTCCTTTGGTGATCTTCCCATTCCCACTGATGTACACGTTGGCGAGCGTAACATACGTGAGGTCATTAAAAAGGCTACAGCCCGTTTTATACCAGCTGGTAGGATAAAAGATATTAGGCCTAACTTCCCAGCTGCGGCCGCAGCCTTGGCCAACGAACGTGACCTCATACGCAACATCGATCCATCTGACCCACAGATCGGTGATCTCAACGTGGAAATCAGAAGGCTGGTTAACGAACACAAACAAACCAAATGGGAGGAGCACCTCAGGTCTTGTAACCTCTCTACCGGTGTTGGGAAATTATGGTCCACCGTCAAGTCCTTGTCGAATCCTTCGGGTCCACCAAAAAATGTCGACATTACCTTTGGTGACAAGACAATAAATGACCCCAGGAAATGTGCACAGGCTTTTTGTCGACAATATGTCCCACACCCTGCGCAAGACAGGGCTAGACGTGGAATCTTCAGGCGTGCGCATAAACACAAAAACTATGCCCCCGTTCCCATCACCGCTACAGAGGTTCAAGAGGCCATCCGGAAGGCCAAAAACTCCAAAGCCATCGGCCCTGATGGCATAGCCATGGTGCATCTAAAACACATCGGCCTAGCGGGAGTCAAATATTTAACGGCCATCTTCAATTTGTCTCTGATCACAGCTGTCATACCCGACAAATGGAAGCAGGCAACTGTGATCCCACTATTAAGCCTGGGAAGCCAGCCAACGTTGGGGAGTCATATCGCCCGATATCACTCCTCTCGCCAGTAGTAAAGACACTTGAGGCGGTCCTACTCCCGCTCTACACATCACACTTGATGTTAGCCGAGCACCAACATGGCTTCAGGAAAGGTAGGAGCACAACTTCTGCTCTAAATGTCATAAACACTCAGATAACTGACGGTCTTAATCAAAATAGGCCTAATGACAGGACGGTTCTAGTTGCACTTGATTTGAGTCAAGCTTTTGACACAGTAAATCATGGGCAACTTGTAGCTGATTTGGAAGACTCGTCACTCCCCCCCTGTCTAAAGCGTTGGACCGCCAATTATCTCAGTGGTCGTCGGTCGTCTGTTGTATTTAGAAACAAAAAATCTAAAGCCAGGAAGATAAAACAAGGGGTACCACAGGGTGGTGTCCTCTCCCCGTTATTGTTTAACTTCTATATTTCGAAGCTTCCTCCTCCACCAGAAGAAGTTACGATTGTTTCTTACGCAGACGATTGCACGATATTGGCAACTGATACTTCCGTTGATGAGCTGTGCTCCAAAATAAATGGTTATCTCCCCTCTCTAGTCGAGTTCTTCACTGCCCGAACCTTGACATTGTCGCCAACAAAGTCTTCGGCGACCTTATTCACGACGTGGACGGCGCAGGTTGGCATGGAATTAGAAATCTATGTAGGTGATCATAAAATACCTACTGTCGCTCACCCAAAAATTTTAGGAGTGACTTTTGACACCATGCACACTTTCGCTGCCCATTCAGCTGCAATTGTCTCAAAATTACAGAGCCGCAACAAAATCCTCAAGTCACTAGCCGGCAGTACTTGGGGTAAAGACAAACAAACGTTGTTGGTAACGTACAAGGCAATTGGTCGGCCGATCCTGAACTATGCGTCGCCGATATGGTCGCCGGGGCTTGCAGACGTTCACTGGAATCAGCTTCAGGCCTGTCAAAACACCGCGCTCAGAACCGCTACGGGGTGCGTCCTTATGTCACCTATATCTCATATACATAATGAGGTGGAAATGCTTCCAGTTAGGGAGCATAATGAAATGCTAAACAAGCAGTACCTACTGAACTGCTGTAAACCACAGCATCCCGGTAGACAACTGCTTGAACTCATTCCGCCTCCTAGGACCATAAGGTCGCATCTACGTAAACATTTTGATGAGATCCGTCACTATATAACAACGCCGTTTGATCTACAGGTGCACAAACAGGCTTTGGGGCATATCCATACAACGTCTGTTGGCCATTACTCTGCGCTCTGTCCGCTAAACAATGTCTTACATGCCGCAACACCTGGCATTTCTGAAGAGGAGCGTCATCTTCCTCGAGAGACAAGGGTCACTCTGGCTCAATTACGCTCTGGATATTGTAGTAGGTTAAACTCCTACATATCTAGACTGAACCCTGATGTGCCGAATGTATGTCCGGCATGCGGCTCGTCCCCCACAATACCAATCACTTATTTTCTTGCTCATTTGAGCCCACTCTTCTAACACCCATCTCTCTTTGGTCCAATCCTATTGAAACTGCTAGTTTCCTTGGACTCCCGTTAGAAGATATTGATGACAATTAGGTTAAGGAAAAATACGCGTTGGGCAGGACTACACATCGTTACAACAACAACAGCAACAGTCTAGAGTTTGTGTGGCGGGTATAGCAGAAGTGCTGCTAGTCGTTAAGACATTATTATTATTATTATTAGTATTGCTACTAGAACGTGGCGGTAGGGGTGCGCTTGAACGGCGCTTACCGCGGGACGCCCGAGGGCGCAAACAACAAGGGGCCACGAAAGTACTAAAGAAAGTACGGGTCTGTGGATGTTAAGGTTAAGCCCTGAAAACCCAGATTTAGGAGCCATCTCTTACACGAGAAGCATTGCACAGAATGCGACCGTTTAATATATATCTTTTTGCAACAGACACTGCATATCCATTCTTTTGGTCCGGGGTTCGGCTCAACGCCCGCCCGTAACAATATAATATCTTGCAGCCCTGCTGCAAGGGGGGAGGATGATAGTTTCGGAATGGGACAAAACATACTAAACAGGGTTACATTGAAAGTGGCAGTCCTTGGCCGAGGTAAAACCCCGGGTGGTTCCACTGCGCAGAGAGCAATGGCGATGTCCTGGGTTTTCTGCTCTGAGAAGTGACTGTACATATGGAACCTGTTCTCCTATCCTTGGCATCGGATTCCATTGTCAGTCAGTACCTGCAGGAGTTATACTAATTCCCAGCAAACATTTAGGATTGAGTTACGTTAGATCTCACGTTGAGAACTAAGAGGCTTCTCAAACCTCAAGCGTTGTTTCTCAAGAGGGAAACCGCTTGAGAACGATGGCGTTCTCAAGCAAAAGGGCATTTTTTATATGAGTAACTGTTAAAACCGCCAATAAGCGTATGCGACCTTTTGTTTTATTAAATAAACTATAGCTTTGTTTCTTTCCTGCTAATTATGAATAATTATGAATAATTATTCCTAAAAAAGTGTTCTTTGAAAAAATTAGCAGCGAATTCAGCAGCTTTTTGACATTTAGTTGAGAGAGAGAGCGCCAATTCGCTGCAAGTTATTGCTGGAGATTTTTCGTCCAGCAGAAACCAGCAAGCAATAGCTTTGTTTCTTGAAATCTCCAGCAAAGAACTGTCAGCAGAAGAGAGTCTTGTAAAAAGCTGTCAAAATCTCATTTCTGCTGATTTTTCGTCGAACAGGGTTCAGCAGAATCTTGCAGATAAAACAGCTGTTACGTTTCTGATTGGCTAACAATTTGAATTTACATTTTTTGTTGTTGTTTTGCTATGCCACCGATCAGCTGTTATTGCTTGCTGGTTTCTGCTGGACGATAAATCTCCAGCAATAACTTGCAGCGAATTGGCGCTCTCTCTCTCAACTAAATGTCAAAAAGCTGCTGAATTCGCTGCTAATTTTTTCAAAGAACACTTTTTTAGGAATAATTATTCATAATTATCCATAATTAGCAGGAAAGAAACAAAGCTAATAACAGCTGATCGGTGACATAGCAAAACAACAACAAAAAATGTAAATTCAAATTGTTAGCCAATCAGAAACATAACAGCTGTTTTGTCTGCAAGTTTCTGCTGAACTCTGTTCGACGAAAAATTAGCAGAAATGAGATTTTGACAGCTTTTTACAAGACTCTCTTCTGCTGACAGTTCGTTGCTGGAGATTTCAAGAAACAAAGTTTATGTATGATTAAAGTCCATATGGGTTATTAAACGTTGACTTTTATTTAACTGGCCTGACGAAATCCTAAATGAATTAGTTGACAAAAAATTTTATTTACATTAATTTTAGTCAAGTTCTTCAAATATGATTTTGAATATTAGAAGCATTGTTAAATTATACAAGGTTAAGCAGATTTTGACATTTGCCAAGGAAAAGCTTCCTTATTAGAGTTGCATTTACGAAGGATGCAAAAAAGGGTAAAAAAATCCCCCTTTAGGAAAATTGTAGTAGAAAAGAAAGGAACGCCGTTCGCAAAATTTCAGGATTTTTTTCCGGAAATCTGTCTTTTCAACATTTATTTTTTTAAATTATTAGGAAAATTAAATTAAGCATTCGCTTTTTGTGGGTAGCAGTAAACATGTACGAAAAAAACTTATAAAACGGCAATGTTTATAATTGGATCCTTTTTTAATAACTTTCATCAATCGCCGGTATGAAAACCAATCTCTTAACATCTGTGGCAGCGGTCTCACGAACTGGCCTCGGAGATCCAAAGGAGAAAAAAGCTGCACCTGAGCGATGGCAACTACGGGTCCGGACGTCCAGGAGATATCTTCCCTCCGCTCTGCGTACTTGGAAAAACGATTGGCCGCAAGGACCCTGAAGAAATATGAGGGAGTCTCGCAGGAAACGCTGTCGCCGAAGTCGGTGGAATTGGTGCAATCTCTGATAGCGGATTTCCAAACCACTTATGTGCCAAAGAGGGTAAACGGAAACCCTTTCAAACGCAAAGGATCGGACGTGGAGTTAAAACCTAACTCCGGAATGGGCAAACCAAGCTTTGCCGACGTAACTAAGGACAGGATCCTTATAGTCATTCTTGACCGAGGCAACGGCCGTTTGGCATCCCCAAAGGCCAGTGGCGACACGTCCGGAACGAACTCGCTAAAGCTCTTATTGACGTTTATTTGAATACTCCGGGTTGTACAGCGGCGGTCACGGATGCGGGTTGGCATCAGGGACAGATTAAAATAGTCGCGTGTGACGACGCATGAACTGTTGCACTGTACAAGGCAGCAGCTACAAGACTGGGTGAAGTCTACAAAGGTGCAAAAATCGAGGTCGTCGACTGGAATGACGTTCCTGCTTGGCCAAGGGCAAGGGCATGGATTCCTGCCATCCCTGCAGAGCCTGAGAGAATTCTCACGGCGTAGGACTGAGGTCTCAGTGGATGCGGTAGGGCCTGATAGACAAGTGGTCTTCACCATGAATAAGGAGGCACTTGAGCCCCTTAAAAGTTACAATGGACTAGTGCATTAGAGTGTGGGTCAGATCGTTATCCTCTTAAACCATGGCTATGCGGAGCGCGCTGCCATCTCCGCTGCAACGGGGGAGTCGGATATCGAAGAACTGTAAGAGGAAACGGAGGAGTCCGACGCGAAAAGCATGTTATCTGCCACAGCACTTTCGCAAAGTAACGTGAACAGGTCGGAGATGGAAGACAGCTTGCTGGACGGGGAGCAACCAATCCTGAGCGCATTATCTCTGATGCTTCAGTCAGCAGGGCTCCCGTTACGCCAACTCGTCGTTGAGAGGCAACCTCCGAGATGGGGCAGACCTCGACGATATGGCTACGTCAGGGAATTCTGAGCGCTCTCATGTTGGTGGTGCTTCACATAAGTCCGCACAAATCTAAAGTATCCTCGGCTTTCTAAATGCGACCTGGATGTGGTCCTCATCCAAGAACCCTGGGTCTGCAGAACAGGAAAAATTGCTATTATTTAGTTAAAATAATAAATTTTCATTAAAATCTTACCAAATAGACAATTAATTTTTCAAAATAAAAATAAAACAAACTTCAAAAGCTTTCAGTGTTGCTGTAATTTTGTTCGTATCAAGAATATTGGTTTTTAGCACCATTTTCATACGATTTTGAAAAGAAGTAGCACTGTCAATCAGATAGGGAAGCATGAAGCCGAGAAGTGTCAAAAACGTCTCGGACTGCTTAACCTTATATTATTAAACAATGATTAGAAGCAGGAGATTGGAGAATATAGCTTTGTTTCTTGAAATCTCCAGCAAAGAACTGTCAGCAGAAGAGAGTCTTGTAAAAAGCTGTCAAAATCTCATTTCTGCTAATTTTTCGTCGAACAGGGTTCAGCAGAAACTTGCAGACAAAACAGCGGTTACGTTTCTGATTGGCTAAAAATTTTAATTTACATTTTTTGTTGTTGTTTTGCTATGTCACCGATCAGCTGTTCCTGCTTTCTGGTTTCTGCTGGACGAAAAATCTCCAGCAAAATGTCAAAAAGCTGCTGAATTCGCTGCTAATTTTTTCAAAGAACACTTTTTTAGGAATAATTATTCATAATTATTCATAATTAGCAGGAAAGAAACAAAGCTAAAGTTATCAAAATATCTCCAAGGTTTGGAGAATACTTGGAGAATGATGTTGGATATCAATTTGAGAACTACAAAGTTATCTAAAGTTGGAGAAAAATTGGAGAATTATGTTAGATATCAACTTGAGAACTATACAGTTTTTCAAAGGTTGGAGAAAAAGTTGAGTCATGTTTGCTGGGAAGCTGTATCCTTTCAGCTCCGCCCGAGACCCCCGCTAACATTGCTGTGTACTATTGTAATATTTAATCAATTAATCGTTTATTTAAAATATTATTAATATTTATTGAAGAAACAATTCTAGATATCAATTACAATTTTTTATAGAATGTCACTCAGAATTGAAAATTAAAAAGTAGATACATATATTTCAATATAAAAACATGTTAAGTGTTAGAACAATAAATTCAATTAAAGTATTTTAAGTTAGGAACTAAATATAATATCAATGCCCTACAATACTACCCCTTCAAGAAAAATTAATATCAAGTAAATTAAATGTTACTCTCTTTTTATTGGATATATTTTGAGTGTGAGTATCAGTATTGTTTGTGCCTGTTGTTTCAATAATTGCTGGTTTTAACTGTCTATGGGAATGATTTTAATATTATTATCGATTTTAAGTTTGAAATATTTTTTATCTTTTTCCACAATTTTGTAAGGCCCTTCGTATGGTTGTTGTAATGAATGTTTATTTAAAACGCGAACAAAAGCAAATTTACAAGTTTGAAGATCTGTAGGAATATAAATTCCAGTATCGCTATTTCGGTGATGGCTTAAATTTGATCTAATATTTCGAAAATGTTCACGTAAGCTACTCAAAATTTCAGTTGAAGAACCATTTTCAGCTGATGGAGCAACAATTTCACCCGGCAATCGTAAATTCTGGCCAAAAACCATTTCAGCAGGTGTAGCTGAAATATCTTCTTTGTAAATACTTCGCAAACCGAGTAATATTACAGGCAATTCATCATAACAATTATTTGTATTATCTCTAGCTGTTATAGTAGCTGTTAGTTGCCTATGAAACCTTTCAACCATACCATTTCCTTGAGGATGATATGCAGAAGTTGTAATATGATGACTACCAAGTAATCTAGTTAACTCTGAAAACAATCTTTAGCGGAACTCCAAAACGAGCTATATATTCTCTAAAAAACTTGTTCGCAATTGTGTTTGCGGAAATATCTTTTAGAGCATAAGCTTCTGGCCAACGAGTAAATCTTTCAATAATTGTTAAAATAAAACGATGTCCTTTTGAAATAAGTAAGGGTCCAACTATATCTAAATGAATGTGTTCAAATCTGTTCTTAGGAATAGGAATTTTAAAAACAGGAGATTTTGTATGACGATAAACTTTAGACTTTTGACAATTAATGCACTCTTTTGACCATTTATTAATATCTTTATTCATATTAGGCCAATAATATTTCTTAACTATAAGACGACGTGTAGCTCTCGTGCCAGGATGTGTAATTCCATGCAACATATCAAATACTGTCTTTCGTAATTTATTAGGTATAAAAGGTCTTGGATTTTCCCCCGAAATTTCACACCAAATATTAAAATTTAAAATAGGCATATTTATTAATTTTAAATTTAGGAATTTAGGTAGGTAGGTAGGTAGAAGTGGCTGCCGCAAAGGCACACCTAGGCCAGTAATAAAAGGCCCGTTGTGATACCACCAAACACTAGGAAAGTCAATCCCGGGGCCCGGCCATATGGAAAATCCCAGTGCTGTCGGGACTCTCCATATAGCCGAAACCCGGGACTGACACTCCTAACCGACACCGCTACCCCTCCTCGAACCATTTTGATAACTTAATGAAGGCCATCTAGTCCTTTATGTCTAGCTCCGCGACCTGGCTTAAGCTAACCAGGAAGGGAACTCCCAGAGAGCGCCTTCTCGCTCCGCTTAAGGCCGGGCAGTTGCAGATGAGGTGCTCCACCGTTTCCTCTTCCTCATCATCTTTGCAACTCCTGCAGCATCGTCGGTAGGGAACGCCTAGCCTTGCTGCGTGCCTACCAATAAGGCAGTGCCCGGTTAAAACACCTATTAATATGGAGATTTCCTTCCTTTTTAGGGCGTATATGTGTCTAGATCTTTTAAGATCGCATTTTGGCCAGGTTTGCTTGGATATCCGGCACCCTGGGGCTTGTAGCCATCTTTCGTTGGCTTCGCGGAGTGTATGCTCCTTCAGCATTAGCTTGCACGTGGCAAACGGCATACCTATGCGCTCTTTATCTTGAAGAATCTGCTTGGTCGTGCCCTGCCTGGCAAGTTCGTCTGCCCTACAGTTTCCCTCAATGTCCCTGTGTCCCGGGACCCATGTGAGGTTCACGCGGTTCTGTTGGGCCATCTCTTGAAGAGATCGACGACAGCTGAGCGTCAGTTCAGAGTTGAACGAGTAAGAGCCAAGGGATTTGATGGCCGCTTGGCTGTCGCTGAAAATACAGATATCCTGTCCGATGGTACGTTCACCTATCCAAGTCACTGCGTCCATGATTGCAGAAACTTCAGCCTGGAAGACGCTGCAGTGATCAGGTAGTCTAAAGGAGAGTTCTAGGTCCAAATCCCTTGAGTAAACCCCTCCTCCGACTCTGCCGTCTAACTTCGAGCCGTCGGTGTATATACAAGTGCCGCCATTAGTAGCGGGACACCGATCTATGTTCTCCCAGTCTTCCCTGCTGGGAATGTTTATTCTAAAACAACAATCTCCGACTGTTGTGGTCGCACACCGATCTGTGCTGAGAGGGAGAAAGCTGTAAGATCTTAGAATACAGGAGTGTCCAATAGTGCTTGCGCCCCAGACGGCCGTTTCCCTTAGACGCACAGCCGATGCTGCTGCTGCCCGGTACCCTTCCAGATCGAGTGGCAAAAAGCCAAGAATGGCCTGGAGAGCTTCATTGGGCGTTGTTCTTAACGCCCCGCTTATACAGATCATGCTCGATCTGTGGACTTTTCCTAACAGATTTAGGTTTCTTGCCTTTCCTAGCGCAGGCCACCATACCACGACTACATACAGCATAATTGGCTGGATTATCGCAGTGTAGATCCATCTGCAAATATTGGGGCTGAGCCCCCATTTTTTGCCAATGGCTCTTTTACACGTGTAAAGTGCAATGCACGCTTTCCTCTGGCGCTGGATGACATTCTCCTTCCAGTTAAGCTTTCTATCTAGAACTGTGCCTAGGAATTTGGCTTTGTCAGCTAAGTTCAGGCGCACGCCATCTAGTTCTGGTAGGTTCAGCGGTGGTATCTTGTACCGCCTGGTATAAAGGACAAGCTCCACCTTTCCCGGGTTGATGCTTAGTCCGCAGCGAGAGGACCATGAAGAAACTTCTCGCAGTGCTACTTGCATCAAGTCACACAGGGTTTGTGGGAATTTGCCCCTATATGCAATAGCTAAATCGTCTGCATATGCCACTATCTTCCCGCCCCCCCACCTTGTGTCTCGTAGCAGCGAGTTTACGGTGAGGTTCCATAGGAGCGGGGAGAGAACACCACCCTGAGGCGTTCCTCTTGTGACATAGCGTGAAAGATCAACTGTTCCCAGTGAAGAAACTATTTTCCTTCCCTTTAGTAGTTGATCAATTAGTCCAATAAGAGACCTATTTATGCCCAGGTTTGTTAAAGCAGTGTTAATAGCCTCCGGCCTTATATTGTTGAAAGCCCCTTCGATGTCCAGAAAGGCCACGAGACAGTACTCCTTTTCGTGCAATGATTTTTCAACAATAGAGACTAGGCTGTGGAGCGCAGTTTCCGTTGATTTACCTTTGGTGTAGGCATGTTGATAGCTAGAAATAAGGTTGCTATCAATAGTAGAGGAGAGATAATCGCTAATTATCCTCTCGAAGGTTTTAAGTGCAAAAGACGAGAGACTGATCGGTCTGTAGTCTTTAGGCTCATAGTGTGAGGCCTTCCCAGCCTTTGGAATAAAGACTACCGTGGCGCTTCTCCAGGAGCACGGAATGTAATTAAGAGCCAGGCAGGCTGAATAGAGAACTACCAGCCATTTAGCTGATATTTCCAGCGTGTTTATAAGTTGTGCGGGGAAAATCCCGTCTGGCCCAGCTGCCTTGAACGGCTCAAAGCTTTTGATTGCCCACCTTACCCTTTCCTCCGTAATGGGTATGTTTACCGCCAGGTTTGTTGCAGATGCTACAGGTGCATCATACAAGTTCCCCGGAAAGTGTGTGTTCAGGAGCAGCTCCAGGGCTTCCCCTTCCGTGCTGGTCCAAGATCCGTCAGGCTTCCGTAAATAGCTAATGGCTGTTTGAGTTTTTGATAGCACTCGTCTAAGTCTCGCTGTATCATCGACTTTTTCGACCCCGGTGCAGAAATTTCTCCACGAAGTTCTCTTCGCTTGCCTTAGAGCCTTTTTATAGGCCCTCAGTTTAGCTTTATATTCGAGCCATTCAGGCTCCGTACCGATGCTCTTGGCCTTGTTAAATTGCTTCCTGCATGATATACGGAACGAATCCAGGTCGTAAGACCACCAATGGGGTCTATGTTTGCCGCGTGGTTTTGGTACTGGACAAGCCTGCTCTAGGGCATTTGAGAGCGCCGTTGTAAAGGTCGTTACCAGATCATCCAGTTCTCCCACTGATGAGGGGGCTTGTGGAGGTAATACTGGTAGGTCCCTAGCGAATATTTGGTTATGTAGCTGCCAGTTAGTGTTGCGTGGATTTCGTTTCATAACTGGCTGCTCAACAATAAAGTCTAACACAATTTCTATGTACCGATGGTCAGAAAATGAATGCTCATCAAGAACACGCCATTTTCTGACCCACTCATAAGCGCCTTCGCTACAAACAGTGAGGTCTATAACCTCCCTACGAGCTTTAGTTATAAAAGTAGGCTCGTTACCCACGTTACAAACCACCAGGTTAGTTGTTAGTAGGTAGTTAAACAGAGACTCGCCCCTAGCGTTAATATCGGAGCTTCCCCACTGGACGTGATGAGCATTAGCGTCAGCTCCAATAATAAGATGACCCGTACAGAAATTATCCACCAGATCTCTCACCTCCTTTTGTGGAGGAGGTTCTTCGGCGTCATAGGGCATATAGACCGACGCCATCGTTAGGCTGGTGCTGCCGACTGTTAAGCTGGCAGCTGTAACGTCACCATTTGAGTAGTTGGGTATTTGGCTTGGATGAGCTTGTACCCCTTAGTCCCCAATCCAAAGATCCTAGAGCTATTGACCCAGGGCTCTTGGATAAGGACCACGTCTACGTCGCCTTTAGAAAGACGACTGCTTAAAACAGCCGAGGCTGCTTTAGATTTGTGCAGATTTATCTGAAGCACCACCAACATGAGAGAGCTCAGACATCCCTGCCGCCAGCGTGTCGTCGAGGTCTGGCCTGTTCCGGGGGCTGTCTCTCAACGAGGAGTTGTTCAGAGCACCTGCACGATTTGGCGTGGCGGGAACCCTGCTGTCTGAAGCAGCATCAACGTTAGTGTGCTCAGGTTTAGCCACGATCGTGACGTCGAGGCCTTCTTCGTCAAGCAGGCTTTCTTCTATCGCCGAGTTGTTCGCAGCACCATCGCAATTTGACGTGGCGGATAACATACTTTCCGCGTCGGAGTCCTCTGCTTCCCCTTCCGATGCCTCGATCTCCGAGTCCTCCGGAGCGTCCGGAATAGCAGCGCGCTGTGCATCGCCACGGTATACGTGGATCACGATCTGACCCAAGCCGTAATGCACTCGTCCGTTGCACCGTTTAAGGGGCTCGAGCGCCTCCTTATTCAGAGTGATAACCACCTGTCTATTGGGCCCAACCACATCATCGACCAGATTGACGCCCCAATCCTGCGTCGGGAGAGACGGATTCCAGACCTGCAGCATCTCAAGAATATTCTCGGGTTCTGCAGGGACGGCAGGAATCCATGCCCTTGCCCTTGGCCGAGCAGGAATGTCCTTCCAGTCGACGACATCTAGTCTTGCCCCTGGGTAGACTTCACCCAGTCTTGCAACTGCTGCCTTGTACAGTGCGACAGTTCTTGCATCCTCGCACGCGAATATTTTGATCTGACCTTGGTGCCAGCCCGCGTCAGTACCTCGCGGCGGACTACCCGGAGACTCACGCATTAAGTGGAGGAGGGCCCTGCCCATTTCATTCCGGACATACAGCCACTGGTCTTTGGGGATGGACCAACGGTCGTTACCTCGGTCAATGAAACCTATAAGGATTCTGTCCTTGGTTACTTCAGCAAAGCTGAGTTTTCCCACTACGGGGTTGACCTGATGCCGCTTCGGATGGGGGTCTACCTC